>JAQZBX010031853.1:0-26128 GCA_029593785.1 Cabassous unicinctus
TTTGTCTTTACCTTTTCCCCCTTTTATTCAAGGTTTTTTTTTTGTTTTTTTTTTTCCAGTCATGTTTCCAGTTGGCACTTGGTATTAGTCCCTCGTTGCCAGGGAGGCTCATCCCCGGGAGTCATGTCCCACATTGGGGGGAAGGTAATGCATTCATATGCTGAGTTTGGCTTAGAGAGAGGCCACATTTGAGCAACAAGGAGGCTCTCATTGTTTTGTTTTTATTGTTTTTGTTTGTTTTTTGTTTTCTGTTTTTGTTTTGATTAGCTCCTGGTATTCAAGAAAATCCCTCTCATATTACTAGGTAGATACAAACTTAAGGGACAGACCAGGGACTAAATCCCAGAGTTAACACTTTAAAATATTAAAATGTACCGTGTGTAAAAGATTATAAGACAAAGAACCAGGAAATGATGGTCATCCAAAAGAACAAAATAAAAATCCAGAAACCATTAATAAATAGGACCAGACTTTGGACATACTAGTCAGAGACTTTAAAATAATGATCCTAAATATGCTGAAGGAGATAAAGGAAAACATAGAAAAAGAAGTAAAGGATATGAGTAAAACAACGAAAGAACAATATAGAAATCTCTTCAGAGAAATACTTGAGTTGAAGAACACAATAACTGAACTGAAAAATTCCCTAGCTGGTTTCAGCAGCAGACAGGAGGTAGCAGAAGAAAGAATCAGTTAACTTGAAGACAAGAGAACTGAAATGATTCAATTTAGGAGAAGAAAGGTAAAAGAATATGAAAGAATGAGCAGAAGCTAAGAGACCTGTGGAATCAAGCATACCAGTATATTCGTTATGGGAGTCCCAGATGGAAAAGATAGAAAGGGAAAAGATAGAAATAATGGCAACTCATCAAGATCAACAGTAACTGACTTTGGTGAGAAAGCATCTCTGCTGATGCCTTGATTTGGCCTTGGAACTGTAAGCTTTTACCCCCAAATAAATCCCCAGTATAAAAGTCAAAAGCTTTCTGGTACTTTGCATCAGTACCCCTTTGGTGTACTAATATACCCACCTATATGATGTTTACAAGTGATTCACCTCAAATTCAAAGACATGGGTAGGTTTAAAGTGAAAGGATGGAAAAAATACATGATGCAAGTAGTAACAAAAAGAGAGCTGGGGAAGTTATAAAATATCAGCTAAAATAGACTTTAAGTCAAAAACTGTTATGAAGAATAAAATGTTCACTATATACTGATAAAGGAGTCAATTCAACTAGAAGACAAAACTATAAATATATGTGCATCTAACAGTAGAGTCCCAAAATATATGAAGTAAATACTGACAGATTTGAAGGGAGAAATTGACAGTTCCACATTAATAATAAGAGACTTTGACACACTAATATCAATAATGGATAGAACATCTAGTTATAAGATCAAAAAGGAAGTATAGAACTTGAATGGTACACTAAACCAACCAACTAGACCTAACAGACATATGGAACACTGCACCCAATGAAAATGGAATATACTTTCTTCTTAAGCTGCACATGGATCATTCTCCTCATGTTGGTCACCAAACAATTCTCAATAAATTTTAAAAAAAGATTGGAATTATATAACTGATCATAAAGGAATGAAGATAGACGTCAATAACAATGGGAGAAATGGAAAATTCACAAATATGTGGAAATTAACCAATGTACTCTTAAACAACCGAAGTTTCAAAGAAGAAATAACAAGGGAAATTAGAAAATATATTGAAACAAGAGTGAACAAACCAAAACTTATGGGATGCAGCAAAGTCAGTGGTTTATAACTCTAAATGCTTACATTATTAAAGAAGAAAGAGATCAAATCAGAGTCTTACCTCAAAACTAGAGTATCTACAATAAGAACAAACTAAACCTAAAGGAAGCAGAAGGAAGGAAACAAAGATTAGACAGGAGACAAAGGAGATAAAGAAAATAATAATAGTAAAAAAAAAATCGAAGCAAAAAATGGTTCTTTGAAAAGTTCCATAAAAAAAACAAAAACAAAATTATAGCTAGATGGACAAAGAAATAAAGAGACACAAATAATTAAAATCAGAAGTGAACAGGGGAACATTACTACCAACCTCACTGAAATAAAAAGGATTATAAGAGGATACTGTGAACAGCTATAAGCCAAAAAAATTGGATAATCTAGATGAAACGGACAATTCCTAGAAAAATGCAAACTACCTACATTAACTCAAGAAGAAACAAAAGATCTCAATAGACCAGTAACTAATTAAGAGATTGAACCAGTAATGAAAAATCTCCCAACATAGAAAAGCCTAGGATCAGATGGCTTCAAAGGTGAATTTTACTAAACATTCCAAGGAGATTTAACAAATACCCTGATCAAAGTCTTCCCCCCAAAATGGAGAATGTAACACTCCCTAACATTCTGTGAGACCAACATCACCCTTATATCAAAGCCTGATAAAGGTAACACAAGAAAACTACAGACCAATATTCCTTATGAATATATATGGAAAAATCTTCAACAAAATACTAGCAAACTGTAATCCAACAGCACATCAAAAGAATTATACATCATGATCAAGTGGGATTCATCCCACGTATGCCAAGGATGGTTCAACACAAGACAAAAATCAATAAATCTAATAAATCACATTAACAACCACATGATCATCTCAAATGATGCAGAAAAGGTATTTGACAAAATCCAGCACCTCTTCTTAATAAAACACTTAGAAAACTAGTAATAGGAGGAAACTTCCTTGACATGATAAAGGGGATCTATGAAAATCCCAAGGCTAATACCATTCATATGGTGAAAGACTGACATTTCCCTCTAAAAGCAGGAACAAGACAAGGATGCCCACTGTCACTATTGTTACTCAAAATTTTACTGGAAGTTCTAGCCAGAACAATTAGACAATTAAAAAATAATAATAATGGCATCCAAATTGGAAAGGAAGAAGTAAAATTTGCCCTATTTGCAGATGGCATGATCCTATACATGGAAAATATGAAAAAGCCACAAAGAAGTTATTGGAACTAATAAATGAATTCAACAAAGTGGTGGGGTACAAGATTAACATGTAAAAATTAGTAGGATTTCTATATGCTAGTAATGAACAAGGGGATGAAGAAATCAAGAAAAAATTTCAATTACAATAGCAAGTAAAATAATCAGATATCTAGGAATAAATCTAACTAAGGATGTGAAGGATTTGTACACAGGAAAGTACAAGACATTGCTTTAAAAAAAAATCAAAGAAGACCTAAATAAATGAAAAGATATTTTGTGTTCATGGATTGGAAGTCTAAATATTAAGACATCAAATCTACCCAAAGAGATTTATAGATTTGATGCAATCACAATCAAAATTCCACCAGCCTTCTAGCCTTCTTTTCAGAAATGGAAAAGCCAATCATCAAATTAATATGGAAGCATAGGGGTCCTGAATATTCAAAGTCATCTTGAAAGAGAAAAACGAAGTTGGAGGACTCACATTTCCTGATCTTAAAACTTATTTACAAAGTCTTAGTAATCAAAACAGCATGGTATTGACATAAGGACAGACATATAAACCAATGAAATCAAATTGAAAGTCCAGAAATCAACCATCACATTTATGGCCAACTGATTTTTGAAAATGGTGCCAAGTCCACTCAATGGAAAAAGAATAGTTTTTTCAACAAATGGTGCTGGGAAAACTATATGTTCATACACAAAATAATGAAGGAGGACCCACACATCACACTATATACAAAAATAACTCAAAATGGATCAAAGACCTACATATAAGAAGTAGAACTATAAAATTCCTAGAAGTAAACAAAGGGAAGCATCTTCAGGACCTTTTGTTATGCAGTGGTTTCCTAGAATTTTCACCCAAAGCACAAGCAGTGAAAGAAAAAAAAAATAGATTAAGGTGCCTCATCAAAATTAAACCTTTGTGCAAAGGACTTTATCATGAATGTAAAAAGACAACTTATTTAATGGGAGAAAATATTTGGAAACCACATATCTGATAAGGATTTAACATCCAGAATTTATAAAGAAATTCTACAACTCAACAATAAAAAAGAAACAACACATTTAAAAAATGGACAAAAGAGTTGAATAGGCATTTCTGCAAAGAAGATATACAAATGACCAAAAAGCACATGAAAAGATGGTCAATATCCTTAGCCATTAGGGAAATGCAAATCAAAACCACAGTGAAATACCCACTAGAATGGCTGCTAGTAAAACAAACAAACAAACAAACAAACAAAAAACAACTCAGAATATAATAGTTGGAGAGGATATTGAGAAATAGGAACACTTATTCATTGTTGGTGGAAAAGTAAAATGGTACAGCCACTGTGGAAGACAAGGTGAGTACAGAATTACCTCAGAAAGTTAAGTATGGAATTACCATATGACCAGGCAAAACCACTTCTAAGTATATACCTAAAGATTTGAAAGCAGGGGCTTGAACAGATATTTGCCCACCAATGTTCATAGCAGCATTATTCACAATGGCAAAAAGATGGAAGCAACCCAGGTATTCATCAACCAGTGAATAGATAAATAAAATATGGTTTGTACACACAATTGAATTTATACGGAATGAAGTTCTTATATAAGCAACAACATGGTTGGACCTTGAAGACCAGTAAGCCAGACACAAAAGGACAATTATTGTACAACTTCACTGATATGAAATAATTACAATAAACAAACTCATAGATTCGGAATTTAGAATATAAGTTGCTAAGCGAAGGGTGGAGATAGGGGATAGGAATTAAGACTTAAAATGTACTGAGTTTATATTTGGGACAATGGAAAAGTTTTGGTATTGATGATGGTGATGGTAGCACAACATTGTGAATGTAATTAACAACACTGAATTATACATTTGAATGTGGTTAAGAGGAAATTTTAGGTTGAATATGTTACTAGAGTAAAAATTAAAATAAAAACAAGACTGTACAACACAAACAGTGAACTCTTTTGTAAATGGTAGATTATAGTTAATAGTACAATCATAAAAATGTTCTTTCAGGAATTTTAACAAGTGTATCACACTAATGCCAGTTCTTAATAATAGGGTAATATATGGGAACTCTGTATATTATGCATGATTCTTCTGTAAGCCTACATTTTCTCTAATAATAATGATATTAATAAAGGACATGGACAGTCGTGGTAAGAAAAAATGAAAACTAAAAAGAACTTCAAAGGGGAAAGGATGTAGCTCAAGTGGTTGAGCACCTGCTTCCCACGTATGAGGTCCTGGGTTCAATCTTCAATCCCTGGTACTTTTTGAAACTTTTTTTTTTCAATATCTTTGGGTAAAAGCAGCCACTACAAATTTTGCTAATATCAGTACACTATTCTCTTCATCTTCTAACATTAATAGAAAGTCTATTGGGTGAATGGATTTGGAATATATTTAAGATGACAACTCTACCCTTATATTCCCAATTATGCTAGAGTCTTTCACTTACATCATAGGAATTATGGGAACAATGGACAACATATATCAAAGTCACCTAAAAGTTTTGGGAAGTTGGGGAGCAGTTCTAGAGACAGTTTCAAAATAGGATATTCATTTATGCCTGGGAGTGGAGGTGTAAAATATGGGATCACAAAGCCCGAATATTTTAAATTATAAGTACTAAGCTCACTGAGCACGATAATAATCTTACCCTTTGTAGTTGACATGTGTTGCTTAGTGCTTTGTCCTCAAGTGTACCTGAGTATCTTAGCGATTTTTATCATGTTCTTTAGTAAATCTACCCCAGGAATAATCAAGAAATGTGTTTGTTGCATGCCTCAAAAAAACGGTTAGTTTGTGCTACCCATAGTATAACCAGGCTCAGGTTAGTTCTGTTTTTTTTTTAAAGATTTATTTATTTATTTACTTTTATCCATTTTTGCCCCACCCCACGCCTGTTTTTGCTGTTTTTGTGTCCATTTGCTGGGCAATTCTCTGTGTCTGTTTCCTGCCCTCTCTTCTCATCCTTCTCCTGTCTTCACCGGGAGTCGATCCTTGGAACCTCCGATGTGGGAGAGAGGCATTCTACCACCTGCACCACTTCAGTTCCAGGTTTTTCAGCACATCTCATCTTGGCTCTCCTGTGTGTCACTCTCCTGTTATCATCATCTTGCTGTGTGGCTCAGTGGGGCCTGATGGCGCACCTGCATGCGGGGCCTGGTGGTGCACCTGCTCGCAGGGCCTGACTGCACACCCACACTCGGGGCCTGGGGGGCTCACCCGTTTGTGGGGCCTGACGGTGCACCTGTGCATGGGGTCTGGTGGCCCATGTGCCTCCTATATTTTTCATTTTTTAATTTTTACCGGGAGGTCCTGGGGATCGACCTCAGGTCCCTTTATATGGGAGATGGATGCCCAACCATTTGAGCCACATCTGCCCCTCTGCTATATTTCTTAAGGTTGACCAAAGTTACCTAGAGTTACAGTCATTTCCCATACAGGATGGTCATACAATATATCAGGCTTGGTTTATCACCAGCATTCTAAAAACCAGACCTAGGGAGAAAAACTAGGTCTGGGGACACATGCATGGTTTCTAATATAGCGAATGTTTAGCTTACCCTGATTATGATAAAATCAGGACAGCAAGAATATTCGCATCAGGTTAGTTCTTGAAGTGACTCTTAAGAGCTCTTGAAAATGTAGAATCCTCACACCTCAATCTGAGAGAGCTTTTTGAGGAGCTCTGTGCACCTGGAACAGGTAGCACTGAGAGACTTGGCAGGGTGGCAGCTCCAGGACTGTGGCTATGTTTCCCACCTAAGCTCAGTGTTAATAATTTGTGTTGCTATATCAAGTTTTATTACCAAAAATGATTTGTCCTCCTGCATCTCAATGATTTTACCTCCTGGAAATCTAGAAAAACTGTTATTTGGGTAAGTCATGAGTAACATACTTAAAGATTTTAGTTTTCATTTCAGAAATGACTAGGTATCCATATAACTCCCATGAATTTATACAATGGCTCCCCAGGTAGAGTTCAAAGTTAAAGGACTTTGTGGTTAAGAAGAGAGTATCAAAAAGATGTATTATATTCATAAAGATGGCTATTTAGCATAATTAATACTTATAATATTACTATCTTATCTATAATAATTGGCCTTATTCTCCATGTTAAACAATTTGGCTAATAAAAAATTAAAATTTTATGCTCAAACTAGAATTATATATTATATCAAAACTTGCTTCCTGAATTAATTATTTCAGAACAGAGTTCTACTGGACAGGAAGCACCTCATGGGCAGAGACTATTTTATTTATTTTTGTTTTCCCTTCACTTACCACAGTACCTGACATGTAATAGCACTTTAATGTTTGCTAAAACAAATCAGAGAAATGTAAGGGAAACTAATAGGTGATTTTGTGTATGCTTCAAAGGTATCCCACATGAAGGAGGATATTGATGGTACAATGAGTAGAATTATCTGAAAGTGACCTGACAGCCTAATCTGGGTTCCCTGGACAAAGAATCTGCTTAGATGGTGGAGAGGGGAAGGGAATGCTTCTCTCCATCCCCCAATGTGAGGGCTGCATCTATAAACAGTTTCCCAAGGGATCAGTGTCTCCCTTCCTTCCCCCTCCCCCAGGA
Organism: Cabassous unicinctus; assembly: GCA_029593785.1. Classification (NCBI taxonomy): domain Eukaryota; kingdom Metazoa; phylum Chordata; class Mammalia; order Cingulata; family Chlamyphoridae; genus Cabassous; species Cabassous unicinctus. The sequence goes on from JAQZBX010031853.1 coordinate 7,596, forward strand.
TGAGTGGCCATAACATCCCACAGGCCCAAAGTGACCTGGTTCTGGGCAGCTGGCACTCCCAAATAACTTGTTAACAGCTGGCACCCCAAATCCAGACTGGATGGTGCCAAATGTACCAGCCCACTGATGAGGTAGTTCTCAGTACTGCACTATAGGAAGGCAAAGCAACTGAAGTGGGGGCGGAGTCCCTCCACCAGCATACACATCCACACAGCTGTGGCCCCAGTCATACCATCCTCTACATGCCTCCCAGAAGGCTGATGGAATGACCATGGGAACACATGCTTTCATGAGTTCTCACTGTGAAATTTTTCTTTCCCCATACCATGTAACAATATGGAATTATTTCTCAAGTCTGATATGACAGATAGAGAACTAAAGGGACGGATTTTGCCTGTCAGATATTATTATGTCTTCACTATGTCATTTCAATTCTATTCAATTATTATTTATTGAACATTTACTCTATGGAAAGCTCTGGGATAGAATATTGTGAATACGAAAATTAATAACATAATCTATTTTACTTGGTAAGCCACAATCTAGTCATGGAGACACCTTGAAAAGGCAATATTTAATTAAGCATGAGAAAATTATCATGGGACGTAAAATAGAACAAGGAATAGCTGATTCTAAATAGCTAAATAAGGCAGGCTTTAGTAAGAAAATGGATTTAAATTAAGCATTGAATAAGAAGGGAAGGACTTCAAATAGTGTTAGCGGAAAGGGAAAGAGCATCCCAGGAGATATAAACAACCTGAGCAGAAAGCAGAGAAGAGAGCTGTTCAAAGAATAGATGGAATTTCTGTGTAACTATAGATGTAAGGTTCTGGAATAATTCCAGGAGGCTGAAAGTACAGGTTGAGGTTGTTGAGCTTAGTTATATATATTTCATTTAAACATCATTAATAAGTTCTCCCAAAACAGGTTGCCAGATCTAGGTTAACCTAACACAAGGATGATCATCAATACTGCACGAATGATTATTGCAGATTGTTCAATTGAATCCTAACAAAAGCAGCTCTTCTACAGGAAGGTAAAATGCCAACCTGCAGAGACACTTAACTTTAACTCTTAAAATAACTATAGTCTGGGAGTTTAAACCATTATAACATTTCTGGAGAACAATTTATCATCATGTATCAGAAGCCACAAAAATGCACAGAGTTTGACCAATTAATTCCAAATCCAGAAACTTATCACAAAATACTAATCAGAAGAATACACAAAGAAAAGAAAGGGAAAAAAGAAAGAAAAAAGGAAAGACATATGAAGAGGAATAAAATACATGAAAAAATGTAGTATTATCTCTGGGCTACTTGATCACTTATGGTTTCTAATATTTTTCTATGTTGTGTGAGTAAATGTCACATGAGGATTGCTTGCTGACATTTCTTTATATCAGGGGAGTGGGATAAGACTCTCAGGGGAGGAGATTCATTGTTCATTACGATTATATATTTAGGATACTAACGGGCTTTTGTCTAAGGAAGATGACACCTCCAAGGTGTCTTCTAGATTGGAGAGATTTGAGACAACCAGATTTTCAAAATAATAAAGACCTTTGAGTGTTTTATGGGAGCTTGGATGAGAAGGAATGAGGGGCTTCAAACAGAGAAGAGAAAGGAATTGAGAGAAAAAATGGAGGAGATGGGAATGGACTAGCAGTAAGAGGGATACTTGGGGCCTGAGGAGGGAAAATGCCTCGTGTTCACTGATGGAGATGCCTTGAGAACTCTTATAAAAGGTTACATGTTTTACTCATACAATCAATCCTCATTATTTGTGGATTTCATATCTGAAAATTCAACTATTTGCTAAAATTTATTTGTAACCCCCCAAAAATCAATATTTGGGGTTCTTTTGCAGGCATTTGCACACATGCACTTTGTGGCAAAAAATCTGAGTTACCTGACACAGGCATTCCCAGTGGAGGTGGAACAAGGCGTTCCTCTGCCTTCTTGTCTAAGCTCTCATACTGTAACAAGTGTCCTCCTGCCAGTATATTTAGTGCCACAGTTTTGAACTTTTGTGCCTTTTGTTGATTTAAAATGTTTAAAATGGCCTCAAGCACAGTACTGAAGAGCTGTCTAGTGTTCTTAAAAGCAAGAAGGCTGTGGGCCTGACAGAAGAAATAGACATGTTCAACAAGCCTTGCTCAGTCATGAATTATAGTGCTGATGCCCATGAGTTCAAAGTTAATAAATATATATTAAATAATATATCTTTAAACAGAAACATACATAAAACAAGGTTTGCTTTGATTGGCTGATGAAAATCTTATGACCAGAGGCTTGCAGGAACCTAACCCTGTATTTACCTAGGAGCACTGGTTTAGTATTCACCAACTCAATATTCAAGATGACTTTATTGAACACCACCACCACAAATGAGAATTGACTGTATTTATTGTTCCCTGTGCTATGGAGTGTCATCTTGGTCCTCTGTTATTACCTTACAGCACAGCTTTGTTTATAATTGGTGGGAGTGAGGAGGGAGGCAGGGGATAATGAAATAAGCATGGAAGTATTCCATAAAAGGAGCTCCCCAGGGGATAGATACTTATGAGGATTCAGAGAAGTATAATGATTAAGAGCTTGGCCTCTAAAGTCAGATTGCCTGGGTTGTGTAACTAGTTGTATGACTTTGTGAAAGTTATTTAACCTCTTTTTGACTCAGTTTCCTCATCTATGAAGAGAGATTCTAATAGTTCCTGTATCATAGGGTTATTAGGATGGTCAAGAACGGTCAAGTAAATAGATATTGTAAAATAATTAGAACAGTGCCTGGTATACAATAGGCACTACATAAATATTTATTAAATAAAGCAAATGAATGAAGACCACAAGCCTGCCAGTTCTTCTGATTATTAAAGTAGAGATGATCACTATGTGTGGAACCTTGGAGAGATTCAGTTGCCTGATCTATGGATAAGCAAATTCATAGAGTCAAAATCTGGAATATAAGTTTTCAGGGGATGGGGTAGGGATAGGCAAGGGGAAGTTAAGGCTTAAAATGTACAGGGATCATATTTGGAATGACGGGAACATTTTGGTAATGGATGGTGGTTATGGTAGCACAACACTGTGAACGTAATTAACAGCACTGAAATATATATATTTGAAAGTGGTTAAAAAGGGAAATGCTAGATTGTACATATGGTAACAGAATATAAATTTTAAAAAACCATGGAACTACACTATGTAAACAGTGAACCCTAATTTAAACCATGGACTATAGTTGTTAATACAATTATAAAAAATGTGCTATTATCAATTGTAACAAGTGTTTCACACCAATGCAAGGTGTTAAAAGGGTGGTATGTGGGAATCCTGAATTTTATGCATGATTGTTCTGAAAACCCACTTCTTTAATAAAGAAAAAAAAATAGGAAAACAAAAAGATAAAAGGAAACAGATATCTGCTGTAAATAATATATTTGTGAAGGACAAATGATGATAATAGCCAGTTTTCCTAATAAAAATTCCAGGAGCTGGGGAGGCAGAAGAGGAAGCAGGAGAATAAGAGCTCATGCAGGTCTCTCTGAAGTGGCCCTTCACAGGATTGGGTCTAGAAGGAGAGGAGACGAAGACTATGCAACATATTCAGTTTCTTACAGACTTGGATACTGAGGTTTCTTTTGGAAAGTGAAAGCTTGTAAAATGTTTCAAGTACTATAATGGTATAGAAGTGCCATTTCAAGTGCCAGTGCTATAGTGATAATTAAAAGGCTGTCCATGGTCAAGGATGGCTCGAGGCAGCCCAGAATTTTTTGTGGCCCCCAAAATTGTCACAAATCAGGGAAAAGTCTGAAGAGATCAGCATGGATTTGAGTCTGAAGCCTAAGTAAAAACAAGTGCATCTCAGCAGATGCCAACTTTTGTGGGGATGGCACTAGAGAATAAAAATGGAAAACTGAACATCTCAGCTTATGTCCATGTAGACAGAAGTTCAAAGAAAAGGAACAGATGCCTCTTCCCAAAGTAAGGATGCTGTACAAACACCAAGAACTAGGATGCCACCATAAAATAGGATCAAAGATCCTGAATTAAACTTAGATTGACTGAGAATTGACTTTTCTGACAAAATGCAGAATAGAGTCTCTAAAGAGAAATTAAGTTGATTTATAGAAGCATAAGTTACTTTTTTGTCACTGAAGTTTATAATATGACAGACAAATCAAAAGTTGACTAAGACCATGTTTTCTGCCATCAAAATAAATTAGGACTTGAAATAGAGATTGCTAGCCTAAATAAAAATTTAGTTAGTCTTTTCTATACCCAGGTTTATAGCTTGAACAATTTGTACTTGAATATATAACAATTTAAATAATCCACACTTTTTAAAATCCTGTTTGGCATGCTGAGAGTCTCAAAATATGAAAGAAGCTAAGATCTCAACTTTTTAGAGGCCTTGATATGAAGGTATCATGGTCCCATTCTGTTCTTTCATTGAAAACTGTTTGCCAATGGTAAATTACCAGTATCAGAATCTGCTGATATCAGCACAATATCACATAGTAACTAGAATTGTATCTTGTTTAAGTAATTCAACGGCAACATTTGGCTGAAAGGATGTAATGTTAAAATTTTTTTTTTCAGTATCAGAGCTAGTAAGCACTAGCATATACTCCTGAATTGGATTCATATTAAAGTGTTGGATATTAGGAGACCACCTTCAGAGAAATCATTCAATATAGAAAAAAATATGACCAATTACATATTATATTACTTACTTTTTTGGAAACTTAATGTTTACTGCCATAACTTCAAGAGAGATCAGGATTTTGCATTGAATTTCATGGGAAATCAATTGCAAACTGAGATTTAGAACCCTAACTCTAGGTACAGCAACTCTCTACAACACTGCCTTTTAGGACCTTAGCAAATTCTTGAAAGTAATTTATCACAAGCACCTTTAGTATTTACTCACTGGTTACATTCTCACAGTCTGCGTCAGCAGTATACTTTTTGTGATATCTTATTTAACCTTTCTGTCTGTACACTTTCCACAGGTTCTCCAAGTAAGTGAACTGATTTCAGGAAATATTGCTATATTGTTCATATGCTTCACACTTTCCTGCCTGCATTCTCAAGAATATAAATATTTAAGAACACACATGACTTGTAAACCCTCATATTAGTATTAAATAGCACACAGTACAGAGATTTTAATTTTCATTATTTGGGTTGACTTTTCCTCACTGGTTGTTGCTAAAGAGACAGTGTCTCATTCCCTACTGGTCTCCACTCTGTTCTTTAATATAACTGCCCTGGTCTTTTCATCTTCCATGGAGCAATAAAAGAGATGTTAAATCAACTAGTCTTTCCAGACTCCCCTCCACTTCCCCTAGGAATTTTAATATTGTTTCCACAGCTGTGTGCTTGAATCCCTCAGGCCTTGAGCCACTGCCTATACAGATGCTACATTTTACTATGCCATTACAGTGGAGATATTATTTGAACAGATTGAACGACTATTTCAGTGGACAGTGTTGCAAGTAAATAAGGATCCACATGTATCAGAGTCTTAAAATGTTTGTTGAGTGAGTAGGTCACAGAGACATTTGATGAAAGATGTCAGCCCACTGCCAACTGTTACTAATGTGTCAAATGGGTGATGTTAATGGAGCACTATTTAAGAAGTTACTCATACTATTAGCTTAGCCATTTTTAATCAGCATATTAGACAATTCTTTACATGAAAAGATTAGAAAGTATCTGTATGACTCATTATTGATTCTTATATTAAAGCTATTATAATGGAGTGTATTATCAATTGGGCAAGATTATTATGGTAAAAAGTCCATATTGATTTTGTACAACAATCTAAGGAAAGAATTTGACCATGATAAACCCATGTAAAAATGGCTTCGATGAACTTTGTTTCATCTCAGACCTCTACAGTAACAAAGTTCTGTAATAGGTATTTGCAATATCAGATGATGGTAGACATTTATCTACACTGAACTGAAGGAATGAAGGAATGTATGGAGAGATATCTTGCCGAGGATGTTGCTATAAAATCTCAAAGATATGAGTAGGTTGATAAGAATAGTATCACTAACTAGGGGTTACCTGAAGCAGATTTGGAGCAGATAAGCCAGCAAAACCTGCCTATATCACCTTAAGTTGCAATTTTTTTAGATGGAATTGCCCCATGTCTCAACTATGTCTGTGAAGATTTTGATAAAGCATTTAAAAATAAACAAAAACATGTTTTAATTGCTGTTCTTTCTACCTAAGAGTCTTCAATCATTTTTACTGTATGAGGAAGTCTATGCAATGGAGTAGAGCTAAGGTGAATTGTGGGTCAGTAAAATTTCATTTGTGAGATCTGTGTCAAGGTCCAGAGAGCAAGTCATATCTTGTGGTATTACTAAGTTTATAAATTTGGAAGACAAGATATTTCTGTGAAATTATTTGAAAGAGCAAATCCTAGTAAAACTTTCTAGAAGTTGGCATTATTTCCTAAGGAAGCCACAATGCTATGTATGCTATCACAGCTGTTGAGTTTGTCACTAGATATTCTTACATATGTTAATAATAATAAAGAGTCCTCTAAAGAGTAAAGGTGTATGGTCTCTTGACATTTATCTATGCATTAGTAAATAATTCCATAAAGGATTTATACAAAAAATGTTTATTCCTTATTATATTAAAATTATAGACTTATAAAGCATCAAATTTTAACAAGATAAACTTCAGAATGTCACAATAAAGAATGCATTTCTATATATATATATGGGTTATTATACAGTGAAAATCTTTTAATCAACTAGATATTTATGTCACACACACAAACACACAACTAACACTGGCTACAGAAATATCTTTTTACCCTAAACAGTGCCCTCAATCATTTTACATTCACCATTTTAAAAAAGCTCTGAAAATTTTTTTCACATGTGACACAAATTTATCACAGTGTAAGCTCATTTCCTATCAACAATATTATAAATTAGGAACATGATAGCTAAAGAGGATTAGTATGTCCTTTTTAAAGGACCATTTGGGAGTAAGTGAAATCGAACCTCTTTTTAATGGCTAGTCAGGAATCTTGAAATATATTCTTTTGAAAATAATATTTTATAGAAAATGGTTCTGCAATTGTCTCATTTTGCAAAATGAGAGAGTAACATTTCATAATATATTACTTCCTGACATTAAAGGTTTTATGTAAAGCCTTAGCCTTTCTAGTCTTCCAGTCATGTTTCAACACATTGTACTGTTTGACACTTAAGGTTTCTACAAGGTCATGTAGCATTTTAGGCCTGTCATTACTCTGTTGCCTTATAGCAGATTTTCCTCAGGAATGTAAGGTGCTGACCCAACTTCACCAAAAGAACATGAACTCATTAAATCCAAGTAAATCTAATACCAAAGCAGCAATCTCTTAAAATATTTTGCTTCCCAGAAATCTTTTTGTCCCCATGACTTAGCTTTGCTGAGAAGTCATCCAAAATCATTTTCAAGACAGCTATCCAAAGAAATCCAGTCTAATTAAAGCTGTCTAAAATAATATCTAATTCTTCCCCACTTAAGAATTTCTATGTATGAATTTTATGTCTCTTTTCTTGTGGTGTATGAAAAAACATAAAAAACTAAGATTATCTTCTTTAATATCACCTTTTTAAAATTCCCCTTTCTTCATTCCAATCTGTTACTATTTATCTTTTTTTTTATTTTGGTTGGTCAGGAAAGGCCTTTTTTTCTTTCTTTTTAATTGAAGTATATCATTCATACATGAACATTCATAAAGAATAAGTGTATAGTAAAAGTTGTGAACTTACAAAATAACATCATACAGGTGTCCCATACATCACCCCTCCACCTATACCTTGCATTGTTGTGAAACATTTGTTACAAACTATGCAAGAGCATCGTCAAAATATTACTGATTGAAGTGATGAGCACACAACTATGTGATTAAATCAAATACCATTGATTGTATACACTCTGGATAAATTGTATACTTTATTAATATGTATCAATAAAATTGATTTGTTTAAAAAATAGGGTGGGTTGGGGGAAAAATACACCATATGTAAGATGTGGACTATAGTTAGTAGTAATATATATGTATATATATTTGAGGTACCAAGGCCAGGAATTGAACCCGGGACCTTGAATGTGGGAAGCAGGCACTCAACCACTTGAGCTACATCTGCTTCCTTATTTATCTACTTTTACATTTTCTTGGGGTTTCTGTACTTGAGCCTTTTTCCATCCATCTTAAATTATCTCAATTGTTTTCCAGTTATTGCATTCAGTTCTGCCGTTTTTTTTCTTGCAAATACTGTTTTGTTTCATATATTCCTAAAACATGTCTGAAGTCTAACCTTTTAGATCTTAAGATGTTTTCTTGTCTCTAATAGTCAGATTCCAATTATTCACATACAGATTTTGCTGACCCATCATCTTCCTCAACTTAACCATCTCAAAATCCTTATCACAAGCAGTCAAGAAGTGATACATAATAAAATAGTCATAACTAATGTACTGAGTTCTTATTGTGTGTCAACTTCTTTAATAAGTGCTTTGCATTGGTTTTTATGCTAGCTGAATGGCTAGATGATTGATATAGTAACCTAATAATTCACTCTGTTTTCAATTCCTTCTAGATTAGAGCTAATGTCAAGTTTTCCCAAATCCTTCTCTTATTTCCTTCTCACAGTGATAAAAGGTAAAAAATTGAACCGACAAGAAAATTGACATTTAAAGAATATGTGCAAAGGACAAGATTTTCCAGAATAGGTGTCATCTAATTTAAAAAACCAACTTTGCATCCAACAACTAGTGCTCTAACAGTCTATGATCTGCATATCAGATCTGCTCCATTTTTCTTTCTTTAGAACAGTGGTTGTTAGGTGGGTTTTTTTTTTTTTCTTCCCCTCGGAATATTTGGCAATGTCTGGAGACATTTTCTGTTGCTCAACTGGGAGGTGTTAAGTGGGTAGAGGCAAGGGATGCTGCTGAACATCCTACAATATGCACACAGCTGCCCCCCAAAATAATAATCTGTCCCAAAATGTCAATAGTGCCAAAATTGAGAAAGCCTATTTTAGGGGGAAGTTTGTGGTACATGTGTAATTAGATTTTAACATTAGGAAATGTGATAAGAAAATTTAATTCAGTGGGTAGTTCAATACAAGAAAATGATATTTTTCTTCTTTTGTCTTAAAAAATTTTTTTTGAAGAAAGGAGGATGACCGGGGAAAAGATGCTACCCTTTGTCCATTATATTTATCTAATAAAATCTCCATGACAACCCAAGGAGGAGATGATGATGTCATAGAGTAGTGGTTAAGAGTATGGACTTTGCAGGGAGCTCCCTGGATTCATATTCCAACTTTGCCACTTTCTAAATATGTGACTTTTGGCAACTTACTTAACCTATCTGTTCCTTGTCTGTAAGTTACTTCTGTAAACCAGTATCTTCATCTGGATAATAATAGGACCTACCTCATAGTATTGTTATGAGGACAAATTAATTAATGTAAGTAAAGTACCTTGCATATAAAAAACACTTACAGGAGCTTACTATTGCTGGCATTATTATTTTTATGATTCTCATATTCATCATCATCATCATTTCCTCGATGAGAAAATTTGGACTCAGGGAGGTCTAGCAAAGAAGCATATATGAGCCCCAGTAAGAATTGGACTGTATACCCTGCTGACTCCAGGCTCAGGGATATGCCTGTATGAAGTCAGGCACAAGAGACTTCTCAAAGGCAAGATTTGCTATAATGTCTCTTGGAGGTTCTATCATGTCAAATTATTAACTAGCTTCTGAGTTTTTTTGTTTGTTTATTTGTTTGTTTTTGTTTTAATTTTAAGTTATTAAGACTTTATTTGGAAATTTTATTTCTTTAGAACTTTATTTTGTCTTCAAAATTCATGTTTTACATGCACTTGAGGATATTTAGCAAATGATTCAATATCTTAAAATCTATCACAGACATTATTATGTTAAATTAAATGTGGGATATAACCCCTTATAGTTAGTGTACTATTCCCAAAGTTGGCTAATATAGGAGTATTTATTGAACCTATCGCTTCTGGATTCATATTCCAACTTTGCCACTTTCTAAATAAAGTTATTTATTTTATAAATAACTTTTTCTGCTTCTTTTCAACCTCCCCCTACCTCCCCCAACTCCACCCCTCATCTGTTATGCCTCTCCCCATTCCTTCTTACCCCTACAGGGGTGGGGTGGGGGAAGTAAAGCATTACTAAACCATTGGTCTCAAATTAGTGAGATAATGAAAATAATTATGAAAAGTTAGAGATTTTTTTCATGTCCTTAGAGTTTTCAGTCTTATATTGGCATTAAAAAATTAACACTAAAAAAAAAAAAGAGCTTCCATCTAACTGGGAATAGGGGAAGGAAGTGGAAAAAAGGGTAAGAAAGCAGTTTCCTAGCAAGCCAAAAATGTGAGCACTTGGAGGAATACTTTTCACAATATATATCACGTGAGTGCTTATGTCCGTTTTCCTTTTGCTACTGTAACAAATTATCACTAATGCAGTGGTTTAAAAACACAAGTATGTTATCTTACAGTTCTGGTTTTTCTGGGCTAAAATCAAGGTGTTGGCAGGGCTGCATTCCTTTCCGTTTCCTTGCATCTTCTAACTTTTAGGGGCTGCCTGAATGTCTTCGCTCTTGGACCCCTTTCATCTTCAAAGCCAACTATGAACCGTAGAGTCAAGATGCTTCACTCTGACACGGATTCTCCTGCCTCCTTCTTTCACTTATAAATTATTACAAAGGTAATTATATTGGATCCACCTGGAAAATAGAGAATACTCTCCCATCTCAACAACAGCTGATTAGCAATCTTAATTCCATCTGCAAACTTAATTTCCTTTGCCATGTAACATACCATATTCAGAGATTCTGGGGATTAGGGCACGGACATCTTTGGGGGACCATTATTCTAACACAGTGCTTGCTTTAAAAAAAAAAAATCACTTGTAAAACATGTCAATTAGACAATGGTTAGAGCCATAAATCTTTCCCTCCGCTCAGAATACTCCTTCCAATCCCTGCTAACTCATTGTCATTCTGGGCTTTGCCAGAAAACTTACAACACTCTCTGTCTTTCTCATTCTCTCTCTCTCTCAGCATTAATCACAAGAGAATTTATGGGCTAATTAGTAGTTTTTTAAAATGAATTGGTAAAACAAAAACAAACAAAAAAAATTAATGCCACATAAGTGTTAAATAGAACCAAACTAGTTTCAGCATTTAACTGATTTTTCTTCTCATATGGAATTTTGAAATTTTAATATAAGGAACAATTTCATTGTAGAATAATTTTAATTACAAAAAAGTTTAAAGAAGTATGAAATTCAAATCATTTTTAGCCCCATCACAATGGAAAGCAGTTATCTTTTTGCTACACATTCATCCAGACCATGAATAAGTATAGGTATAGGCATAGCTATAGGTATGGATGTATGCGTATATATGTATTTTATATATATATATATATGTATGTGTATATGTGTATATGTAGTTATATATTTCACTTGAGTATATATCTTAGAAATATTTCTATGTCAATAATTAAAGATTTAAAATTAAGATGACACAAGAAGTACTCTGTGTAGCTGTACTATAATTTAGAGTATTTTGTGGATTTTTAGACTATTTGCAAAAATTTTGATAAATATTCCTGCATGAATATCTGTGTTTTTTTATTTTTTGGAAAAGTGTTAGGAGTATATTGGCAGGTCAAAGATTATACATATTCTGCATATGAGCTTTTAGTTTTGTACCACAATATGAAGTATTAAAATAGTTCAAATTTTTGTGATATTGAGAAATCTTTTAATGCAAGTGGCAGCATTAAAAATACAATTATATGTACTGAGTAAAGAGTGTAGCATGTAGTGATTAGTCAATAAATGTTTTCTTAATAAAAGGATGAATAATAATGTTTGCTTAGAGCAGGGCTTCTTAAACTTTTTTGTTCCATGGACCTCTTTGTCAGTCAGGCGAAAACCATGGACCCCATACTAAGTCCACACTATACTGCATATTATTTAATAAATATATCACACCTGCACCAACATGTCCCAGAAGAATAATGTTTTTTTTGAATTTCAGTTCAAGCTCACAGACCTCTTCTTAAGAACCCGTGGCTTAGAGTTATGCAAGGCTGCAAAATTTAATCAGCCTAGCTGGTATGAGCAATCATACATGCACACACTGTGCAGTACCATTGTACCCACAGATCTCCTTACAATTCCTTGTCAGGTGACAGAATGGTATTGTCTTGGAGCAGGAATTCTCAGCCTAGGCATCACACTGGAATCACCTGGGAAGCTTTAAAAATACTGCAGACTTGGGCATTAACTTTTTAAAAAGCTGTCCATGTGATTCTACTGTGTAGCCAAGGTCCTGTATTCTCCTGCCCAGTCTCTGTACTGTATAAGACTATTAAATTAGAGTGTCCGGAGGTAGAACATGGGCATCAGCATTTTCTAAAGCTCCCCAGGTAAATACCACATGCAGACCAGAGAGAGAACTACTGAAAAGGACCTTGGGATCAATTCTCCAACCCATTCAGTTAACAGGTGAGTATAACTGAGGCCCCATATTAAATAGTCAATTAATTAGTTGACTAGCAGTCAGGCCACATTTAGCATAAGCATTCAGAGTACACAAGAAACCATTTAAAAAGATAAACAGTATTTCAGACTGCTAAAAATAGATGAAAATATATGGTGTCCTTTAGAATCTTACAGAATAAGCCATATGCATCTCATCGACTTATTTGCTTTCACACACTCTGTTTGGTCAGATTTATAGAGTCACCTAGGCACATCTTGCACCTTAGATGAATCTGGAAAACCACTGAACTAAGTCTGGGGAGCGCTTAGGTACTATGAATGTTACACCACTGAAGGATCCGGAATCCAGTTATTGGCCCATTAATGTATTAATGGCTAGTTTTTAACAGAATGAAAACAAGAGGAAAAGAGAAGATATATCTTTAGAGGACTGGCTGTTCTGTGCCCAGTTTCCTGTGTGGAAAATCAAACGACTTGCAACTAATTGTTTTTATGAAAAAATCTTCAGCAGTGATGCCAAAAAAAGCATTGGCTAGTGTGTCTACTCAAAGCAAAACATATCAAATTATGTATTCAGCAAATTCTTACTATCAGAACCTTGGTCATGTGAATTGTTTGCTTTTCAGTTAGGCTTTAGAAGGCCCTTCCTGTGCACATGCTGTCTGGCCTATTGAACACTAAGCTGCTAAGACAGAGCCACAGGTGGTCATGACTTGGCAAGAGATAAAACAGAAGTCACGCTGAAGACAATTAAAAATGCACAGGATTTTCCATCTGGTTTTCAATACATACAGACAGTGCAAAAGAGCTCCTCGGGAAAACTGAGTTTTGCAACTGAAAATAATGCCCAATACCTTTCCTTACGTTACCAAGCCCATGCTTAAGATTCGGGAATTTTTTTGTCCAAAGTAACTGATTTAAAGTCTGTGTGATGACAGCAGTTTGGCTGAATGATAAATGGCCATGTTCTTTTACTTTTCTCTCCTATTTCCTCTTAAGCACTTAAGAACTTGTCACTGATTGCGAATATTCTCGCTGTCCTGATTTTGTGATAATCAGGGTAGGCTAAACATTTGCTATATTGGAAACCATGCATGTGTCCCCAGACCTAGTTTTCCTCCCTAGGTCTGGTTTTTAGATGCTGGTGATAAACGAAGCCTGATTTATTATATGACCATCCTGTACGGGAAAAGACTGCAACTCTGGATATCTTTGGTCAACCTTAAGAGATATAGCAGAGGAACAGATGTGGCTCAATTGGTTGGGCGTCCATCTCCCCTATGGAGGGACCTAGGTTCGATCCCCAGGACCTCCCAGTAAAAATAACAAAAAAGAAAAATATAGAAGGCACGTGGGCCACCAGGCCCTATGCCCGGGTGTGCCATCAGGCCCTGCGAGCCCCACAGCATGACGATGAAACATAACAGGAGAGTGACACAGGGAGAGCCAAGACGTGACGTGCCAAAAAACCAGGAACTAAGGTGGCGTAGGTGGTAGGACGCCTCTTTCCCACATCGGAGGTCCCAAAAATCAAATCCCAATGAAGACAGGAGGAGAAGGATGAGAAGAGAGGGCAGGAAATGAACACAGAGAGTTGCCCAGTAAATGGACACAGAAACAGCAAAAACGGGGTGGAGGGGTAAACATGGATAAAAGTAAATAAATAAATCCTTAAAAAAAATGTATAGGGGAGGAAGATATGGACTATAGTTAGTAGCAGTAATACTTTGACGATGCTCTTTCATAATTTGTTAACAAATGTTTCACAACAATGCAGGGTGTTTGGGGGGGCGGGTGATGTGTGGGAGCCCTGTATGATGTTATGCATGTTTGTTTTGTAAGTTCACAATGTTTACTGAAAACTTATAGTTTATGTGTGTTCATGTATGAATGATATACTTCAATAAATTATTTTAAAAAATGAAAAAAAAAAAAAGAACTTGTCACTGATATTTACATTCTCTCTAGCTTTAGGCTCTAGCTTTAGGGAAAAGGTATGTAGAAGGTGTATACTGAGAGTTTTACAAGTGTATAGTCAGACTTCACTTTCTGTCTCCTGCCCAGAATAGACAGCCAATGGGATGCTCACAAAATGTCATTCACCTACTAGCACCAGCCTTTGCACTCATTCCTGCTTAAAACTATTTTCTTTGTATTTCTTCATCAGGCTTATCTTCCCCCAAACTCCTGAGATAGTCATGTTAACCCAAGCATTAATTACTTTTTAATTTATATTATATTTTGCATATGATCCCATATCATACTATATATTTCCTTTCCTGTAAATCCTCCAAACATGTGAGCAAGCCCTTTCATGTGTGTCTGCATGTCTCTTTACTATTCCTGTCCTCTGAGGTTATAAACTCTAGTCCTCAAGATGTGCTTGCTGAAAACAGGACCTGTACCAGGGAAACTGCATTGTTTTCCAGACTCTCCCACTTCACTGACTCACCAGATGGATCAATATCAGGGCACTATTTTCTTCATCCATGAATTGAAAATAATAATTTTATAAGCTTACTGCTCAAAGTTGTTTATTAAGATCAATTGTACTAATGAATATGATGGTATTGTGAAAATGAACATTATTGATATTTTTATGTCATAAAGAATTTCCATATTATAGAATTAAAGTACCTTAGAATTTGAAGGAAACTTAGAATATAACTGATCTAACTTACAATTAAATGCAAAAATTCATTCTCATTCTTTGACAGATGGCCATAAGTTTCTGCTAGCACACATTTTTGTGATGGAAATGCTTTATGTCTGAAAGCAACTCACTCTAATCTTAATAAATATTTATTTAACCATAGCAGTAAAAATATTATACCATCTCTTCTATCTTATAAATTGGCAAAAGGATTCTGGCAAAGCAAAACAAAGCAAGTCATTTTATTATTACTATTTGCCATTATTACCCAAAGAGAGACAATTCAATTAGGCCCAAGCCTTTTATTTAAAAAATCTTAGTATAAGTCAGACCACAAGCACAAAGACAATCATTTTCTGTTCTGAAAATTTGACTCCTACAGTCTGATATTAGAGGGTTCATCTTGGAATGATTACTAGGTTTTTCAAGTCCAGGTTTAATCTGGGAATAGCTAGCAAAAAGGAAAAAGTGATAAGAAAATTAAGAGGTAGTAAAAGACTGAGGGTCAAATAGAATTTTTGAGTGATTATGGCAATCAAAGAAAAGCATTATAATGGTCAAATAAGTATATGAAAATTTGTTCAATATTCTCAGAGAACAGGAGTTGCAAACTGATGTAGATAAATTAAAACTACAATTAGCTATCATTATACATAGCAGAATGGTTTAAAAAAGAACTGAGAATACAAAGTGATAGTGAAAATGTGGAACAACTGGAACTCTTACATTGCTGGTGGGAGTGTCAGTTCATACAACCACTTTGAAAAAATTTCGGCAACATATATTAAAACTCAACCTGCATATTCCCTGTGACCCAGGGTGAATATGAGCCTGAGAATGTATTCAACAATCATAATTATTAAATCCACAAAAAGACATGTAACAAAAATATAGACCGAAGCTTTATTCACAATTTCCCAAAATTAGGTTCAACTCAAATGTCCGTCAATAGTAGAATGGATAAATTATAGAGTATTCATACTGAACAGTTATAAAAAGAACTTAGGTGAATCTCATAGACAGAATGTTCAGCAAAAGGAGGCAGACTCCAAAGAAGAAATACTGCATGATTCCTTTTTTTTTTTCCCCCTGCATGATTCCTTTTACATGAAATTCAAGAATAGGAAAAATTAATCATGGCGACAGAAGTCATAATAAGGGTTACCTTTGGGAGTTAACATGGGGAGTGGCATGAGGGAGCCTCTGAGTGCTGGAAATGTTCTATATCTTGATCTGTGTGGTACTTACACAGGTGTCTACATTTATAAAAATTAATTGATTTGCATATTTAAGAATTGTGCACAGGAAAACTACTACCAGTTGATACTTAGAGATTGAAAATATTATATTCTAAAATGCAATTCATCTTTCTTTTTCCATCTCAGCCTCTGTAGAATACACCAAAATAGCATTGCATGTGATAGAGTCAAATTGGAAGGAGTTGCAAGAGTTTAATTCAAATTAATTCTTGTGTTGCAGAAGAGAAGCTGCTCTATAATTGTATGTCTTGGCAGCAAGAAATTATATTTAGCTCTCTTGAATGTCCTTCTGTTTATGTCAATTAAGAGCTTATGTAAATTTCAGTTGCTTCTCATTGATGAGGGCAGTCTTAAAAATCAGTGAATTTTCAGAAGCAATTGCTTTATACACTTCTAAGGCATATTAGGTAGTATCTGGGTCAAAAAACTCATTTAATTGAGAATGCCCTCACAAATTCTAATTAAAATCATTTGTGCCACATGATTCTCTTGAAAAATGGAATTTTATAAAGAAGACAATCACACACAAAAGTATTCTAATAGTATTTGCCTGAGTATCATGACCTCAAGGACCTGAACTTTTGAGTCACTACAAAGATGACATCCTCCTGGAACATACATTTTGGGGTATGGTCATCCCCATCCATAACCTCCGCTCTCTGAGAACTATAAACTTACTCATGCATGGCCGCTGGAAGCAGCCATGAGTAAACTCAATGCTTTCATTTATTCAATACTGTTCTAATAACACTTACCTTCCTTAGAGGAGAGTACAAAAATAAAAGCAAACACATTCTTCTGTTGTTAGTAAGATGAAACTTAAAGAAAAGAGATAAGACCAACTACCTAGAACATCTAGTACTTTAAAAATAACTCAAAGAAGTGGGTCAGGGGAGAGAAGAGACAGGAAGAAAAACTCCAATCCCTTCTGTGAGAAATGTTTTCAATTGAATGGAAAGAGAAGTTAATCAGGTAAAGGAAGGAGAAAGGATCCATTACAGAATTCAACGTAATATGCTTACACCTTTTATTATGTCATCATGATATTATCTGAATTGGACATATGGAGGAAAGAGAGTGTTTCTGGAAAGCCACAACAATTATGCTCCATGGGAGAGTAGGTAACATGAGACGTATCCTGGGTGGGGCCCAACCTCCAGTCTATGTCAAGCTTGAGAATCTCTGCTGATACGAAGGTGCTGCTTGTTTTCAACACGATAATTTTGAAAAGCTCATGCTTGCCTCTACCGTCCTAAACCCCTGCCCTCCACATCCTAGGGTTGGCTTTTTTATTTCATTACAAAAAAAAATTTTTTTTAATTAAAATGCTTAGGATACAGAATGACTTTATTTTGTAAAAGACTGTTTTACATTTCCTGAACTAGGACATATATGCATTTTGATAAAACAAAATGAAAAGTCTCAATTCATGGGAGTTCCTGTACAAAGGTCTGATCCTCATTGTTTGGAGCAGAGCTCTTCACAGCATTTTCTTTCCAATATAGTATTATAGGAATAGTGTTCTTTGGTGGCAAGAAATATACTGGTGCTACTTGACTTTTCAATCCCCTCTTTCTCCAGTGGTCAAAATAAACCACTTTCACAAAAAGCTGCTTCTCATAGTTTTCTTTTTTTTTTGACAAGTAAGATAAAATAAACTTTTAATAAAGGATATATGGAGACAATAAAAATCCAGCATTCCTAAGAACATTTAGTAAGGGAAAGAATATTTAAAATCCCAACATTACTTTGATAAAGCTTTCCCTCTTCCTTTTCAGCTCTTCTGCATCCACTGAAAAAATGAATGCTGGTACCACAAAAGCTATTATTATTATTTTTTTTTTTTTCATTTTAAAAACAATTTATTGAAGTTTATCATTCATACATGAACATACATAAACAATAAGTGTTTAGTAAACATTGTGAACTTACAAAACAAACATGCATAACATCAAATAGGGCTCCCACACACACCCCCACAAATACTTTGCATTGTTGTGAAATATTTAACAAATTAGGAAAGAGCAGAGTATCAT
>JAQZBX010031854.1:0-26128 GCA_029593785.1 Cabassous unicinctus
GGCAACAAAAATAAAACTCATTTATGAACATGAGTGGGAAGCAAAACTAAGAAGTATCAAATTTAGCATCATATGATGACTTAAAATGTCCATCATAGCGAAATGGGCAAAAAGGAAAAATATATGACCAACAGATACAGTACAATCATTTAAGTTAATTTTAAATGATCTATTCTTGATTTATTAAAAATCATGAGAATTAATAATGAAAACAATAATAAATTAATATTTTTAAAATCTATTTCAAACGAATAGCTAATATCATACTCAATTGTGTAAAAATAAGAGCATTCTCAATAAAGAAGTAACAAACCAAGGATCCTTATTATTACCACTATTATATAATATAATGCTGAGAGTATAGCCAATGAAATTAGAGACAGACATAAAGAGAATTGAAATATTTGTAATAAGGATATAAAATTAGGGTTATTTTCAGATAATATGATGATTATTCATGTTATGTTATATATTATTCTTCACATTGGAAAACTCAGAATAATTAACCATGATGATAATAATAATGTATTAGAATAAGTGTGTGATTAAAGTATAACACTGAAGTCAGACTGCTTTTTCAAATCCAAAGTCTGTTCTATACTTTACTCTATATCTGGCAAATAATTTGACATTGTAAACTTTAGTTTCTTTATATATAAAATAGGCCTTAATTTGTACCTAACTTAGAAGAGTATTGGGAAATTTAAAATGATGTAATCTATGCAAATTTGTTTGGCATTGGACTTGACATGCAAACAGAGTTAAGTATTTAATTAATGCTAGTTCTAATTAATATTAATAATTTCTTAAAATATACCAACAATAATTAGTTGGAAAATATGGGAAAAAAGAAAACCTGGTTTATATGCAACAAATTATACATAAAGAAGTATACTTAACTCATATGGAAAGAATCTAGAACATAGGTTACCAAGGGACAGGGTCAGGGTAGGGAATAAAGAGTTAAGGCTTAAAATGAAGAGTTTCTATTTGAGATGATGGAAAAGTTTTGGTAATAGAAGATGATGATGGTAGCACAACATTGTGAACATAATCAGCAACACTGAGTTATATATTGGATGTAGTTAAAAAGGGAAATGTTAGGCTGTATATATGACACTAGAATAACGTTTTAAAAAAAAAATCCATGGAACTGCATGGTACACAGAGGGAACCCTAAGTTAAAACATGGGCTATAGTTAATAGTACAATCATAAAATGTGCTTCTGTCAATGTAACAAATGTACCATACAAATGCAATGTGTTAATAATAATGTGGTATATGTGAATCCTGTATTTTATGCACGATTGTTCTGTAAACCCATGACTTCACTAATAAAATAAAATAAAAAAACAGGAAACAAAAGAAATATGAATAACAAAATTTTGTTGAAAGACCTAAAAAAAAGTTGAATAAATATACTACATTCATGAATGGAAAGACATTGTTTAAAGATGTCATTTTATCACTAAACTGTTCTAAAATTTAAGAGAATCCCAATCAAAAATCCACATGGGATCTTTTGAAGAACTTGAAAGGTGATCCTAATAATCATCAAGAAGGAAAAAATGCAAGAATAAACTAGAAATTATTTTTCTTTAAAGATGAGTAATGAGCAGGGTGGGATTGGGAATTATCTCATTGGTTAAAGCATATTATAAAAGCTACAGCAATTAAAACTTAGTGGCACTGTGGAAAAAACAGATTAGACAGATCAATGAACTGGAATGAAAAATCCATAAATAGACCAGAAATAAGGATATGGTATAGATACTATTTAAAATAAAAAAGAGAAGGATGAGTTATTTACTAAATTATGTTAGAGAAATTGGCTACTCATTCAAGGGGGAAAAAAGCAAGATTATCTACTTTAAATCTTACCCTCAAGTAAATGCAGGTGAATTAAACATCTAACTATGAAAAGAAAAGTTAAGAAATATTTTAAAAACACAAAGATGAATATTTATATAATATTTGGTGAGAAAGTTTTTCCCCTAGAAATGTCACCATATGCAGAAACCATAAAGGGAAAAAAAAGAATTTGACTATGCACAAATTAAAAAGTAAAGAGAGAGTGCTCCACATCCACTGAGGATGCAGAAAGCCATAGTAAGCAAACATCACTCTAAACTAACAATGAGAAAGAGAGATGACCTACAAAATCATAACTTTTCTGGAACCCCTCAGTGAGCTGAAGACAGTAGGCAAACAAGTGAACTGAATTCAAAAGGGTGGCCAGCCCTTCCAAGGAGACGCAAGGCATATAACTGTCTCACCTTGACAGAGCATGGGAGGAAGAAGTAGCCACCTTACAAGCATCTAAGAAGAAAACAGCTAAAATATTAACAAATTCCTAAAGAAGAAGTGTGGGCCAGACTGTCAGTATAGAATAGCTGGAAACCGCAGACACATGGTCAGTGTGTACTCCCTGTGACCTCTTTTCCCCAGGTCTTCGCTGGGCACTCACACGGAAGACTGGAGGCAAGGCAGGAGGCCCAACAAAGAGACTCCCCTTGGTGATGTGAGTCTGCAGGCGGTGCTGGGAAAGAGCCACAGAGTCCCTGCCTGTGTCCCCAGACCCTTCACTGCACTGAAGCAAATGCTGACAGGGGGCATCAAACTCTCTTGCCCCAGGACACAGGCACATAGCCATTGCTTTCCAGGAGAGGTAACATAAAGCATATCTACCACTGGAGGAGGGCTGGGAAACCCTCCTATCCACAGCATAAAAGCAAAGATCCGTGCTACCAGGTAAGAGGGCAAAGCAAAAATCCTCTGCCTCTGGGAGGGGGACAGAAAGCTTTCCACGCCACTCCTTACCACTCTCACATGCCCTCAACCTGGCTTTTCTGCTCCTCAAACACAGCAAGCTTATACTCACCTTAATGTTTTTTTTCTAATTGAGGCAAAATTTATGTAACATATAATTAACCATTTTAAACTGTCTAATTCAGTCATGTTTAGTACTTTCACAGTGTTGTATAACCATCATCTCTATCTAGTTCCAAAACATTCTCATCACCCCGAAAGGAAACTCTGTACCATTAGCAGTCACTCCTCATTCCCCTCTCCCTCTAGCCCCTGGGCACCACTAACCTGCTTTCCGTCTCAATGGATTTATCTATTCTGGACATTTCATGTAGAAGGAATCATGCAACATGTGACATTTTGTGTCTGGCTTTGTTCATTTAGCATGATGATTTCAGGGTTCATCCACATTGTAGCATATATCAGCATTTCATTCCTTTTGATAACTGAATAATACTCCATTGTATGGATTTTGTTTATCCATTCATCATTAAGATTGTTTCTACCTTTTGGCAATTGTGCATAATGCTGCTATGACCTTTATGAATCTCAGTGGTTTTGCACTAGCTATTCTCTCTGCCTGGAAAGCTTTTCTCCAGGATCTCTGCAAGACTGGCTACTTTTTGTCATTCAGGTTTTAGCATAAATGTTTTCTTCTACTTGGTCTTCCCTAACTACTTTTTTTTCTAATGGAGTTTCCCAGTTACTTGCTGTCCTGTTTCTCAGCATAACACTTCTTACTATCTAATATTATTTTGTTTGCCTATTGGTTCCCTGCCCCCACTAGAAATATGTTCTTATTACACGAGAGAAGGAAACTTTTCTGACTTGTTTAGCTCTGTATCTCTCCACCCCAACAGTTCCTAATACATAGTAGGTGCTCAGTAAATATCTACTAAATGAATGATTAAAATAATAAAATAAAATAAAATAAAACAATGCACATTACTTTTGCCTTCAGCTTGACAAATATTTAAAAGAACTCCAGTAACCAAAAGAACTTCAATGGTGTGTAAAGAAAAGAGCACTTCCATATCCTTACTTCTGGAGAAAATATGAAATGATAGAAACTTTCTTGAGAGCAATTTGGCAATAAGTATCTAAACCTGAAAATTGTACATTTTCTTCAGGCCAGACATTCTACTTTTGCATATTTATACTTAAGAACAAGAGTTCAAAGATGTAGACTGAAGGATATTTTTATAGCAATTTTATAAAAGTAAAAAGATGAATCCCTACAATATCCAATCATAGGAGACTGGTCCTACTACAAGGCATCAATAAAAAAAACTCTATATGGCCATAAAAGGAATGACATAGATATATATTTATTAAGATGGAAAAATGATATTGGATTTTTGTCCATTAAAAAAAGCTTATTACAAAAATTATGTAAATAAAGATCTAATTTTGGTAAAAATGTTACATATGGAGATGAGTGAGTGAGAGGAAGAGAGACCAAAATGTAGCAACAGTTATCATTGGGGGGTGTGATTATAGGTAATTATTCTTTTTTTCTCTTTTTACACATACTTTTTTTTTTTTAAGTTTTCTAAAAGGCACATCATTATTACAATTGTGAGAACAAATGTAAATAAGTAGAAGTAATCTCAGGGTGTAACACAGTTTTTCTCTGGGAAACATGAGGCAGAAATAATGCATTTATCTGGGGCATTTATATAATTCAAGTAGACACCAAATTTATGTGGCAACTTTCAGAATATCAGCATATTTAGAGTCTGTATTGAGCCTTTCACCATATTAGCACATCCTAAGTATGACCAACAATTGTTTTTCCTCTTAAAACTTCCCAAGCTTATAACAGCATATTATAGCACATTTTCCCAGATTATAAATAATGAATGTTATGAGGCATGGTAATAATTTCACCCCAGGGATCCTTTTGGTTTCAGTGTACTAAGTCATAGACAAATAGGACATTTTCATGACATTCTGTCTATCCTGTCTCTAGGCCAAACTGAATTTAAGCCTTTCTTAGGGAGATCAGTCCTTCCTTCTGCTAAAAACTGCGCAGGCAGAAAGTCCATGTATACCCCTGGAAAACAGACCTCTAGAAGCCTGAAAGTGTTAGGCTGCTGCGAAGACCCCATCCTCCTATAGTGGGGTCAGGCTGCCGCATGAAGGGAAACTGAGCAGCCCGGTTCACGGTGTCCAGCCTGGGCAGGGTTTCAGCAGGTCTTGATGCTTACCAGGCTAAATCTTGCTGGTGGGTTAGGCAGCTGGGTGAGACCGAAACACAGGCTAAGGTTTGTGAAGAACATGGAGGTTTTGGGCCAGCGGGTGACTCTTTGGGGTGCTAATGAGAAAAAATCAAGAGAACACCCAGATGCAAAGTACAGACCCACACTCTGAGACAAGAAAAGTCTGTGGCTCAGATGCGACAGGGGGTGGGTCTCTTCTCTGGCACACTGATCGGGTCAAACAGTTTAATTTGAAGCTCAGACTTAGGGATGCCTGCAGCTGCGCTCTTGTCAAGATTAACAAGGGAAAAGGGTGGAGTTAATCTTGCTGGATGAGGGAGATAGACATACTTAATTTAGGAGGGTCGAAGGAAGGTCAGGATTTGATGCTCTGAATGATATGAAAATAGATAAAACTGATCTCTGACAATAAGGCATTTACAATCTAATTGGGAATGAAAGACATTCATAGCAGAAATAAAGAATCTTACATGAAGTGAAAATGGGGTGAGGTGCATTTTGAAGTGAAAAGGAGTATTAGCCAGGGCAGGTCTTGAAGGCCTAAATGCAGTATTCAGATCTTATCCTATGGCCATGGTAGGGGGACATTATCTTTACTGAGCGTGAGAGTGACTTCATAAATATAATGTTTTAAAGTATTGCGTCTGGTTGTAGTGGGCATGGTGAGCTTGATGTGCTTTTCTAAATATGCCTTTTTTAGGAATAGTTTTTCCATCTTCCCTTTATGTCCTCTTAGAGATGCCTGGTTCTGTTCTGTCATATTTACCAGCATTCCAGCATTCTGGAGCCTTGATGTTCCACAAAGGAGTACAGTAATAATGGCAGCAGCCTGATGAGAGCAATAACAGTAGATAGCACTTTGAAGTCAAGTTGTGCTCATGGTTGAAAACAACTTCAAATTCATTTAGGGTTTTTTTTTTTTATTTTTTTAGATGGAGACAAGATCTATCATTCTGCACATCTCATGTTCAAAATAGAAAGGAACTAGTTCAGGAACCCTTCCTGACAATGAGCAAACAACAGAAGTCACTTAAAATACTTTATCCCTTGTTCTATGAGGGAAGCCAGGAAACCACAAAAGAGAATCTCTGTAGTGAAGTAAACTGTGAGTATGAGTTGTTAACTGTATCCTCAAATTAGGATAATCATTTCAAGAACCAAGTACTAGACCTCATAAAACAAAATACCACTGGCCATACTCTTTCCAACAGCCTACCTACCTACTACTGGACCCACTGGACCCTCCTGGGAATTCTTTGATCTTAGGGAACCATAAACTTATCTCTGCATTGTATGTTGCATCTAGTGATGATCACCTATTGGAATGAGAGGCTCTTTCTCATCCTACCCATCCTTCCTCCCCAAATTCTTTCTCTCCTTTTAGGATTCTGTCCATTTTTCCCTTTATTTGTATTATCTTTCCAATTCTGGACTTGTCCTGCCCTTTGACTAGGACACAGTGTTCTAAGAAGTAGTCCCGATATCGATATTATCATGATGACAAGAGTCATCAGTAATGACACTTTACACGTTCTATCACTGCATCACTAATTGCAACATGACCACAAAGCTCTGGGGCTTGAAGGAGAAAAGAGATGATGAGGTCATCCAGAGCATTAGTCAGTCTCTCTAATTGCCAGCACACTGTTCCAGGGTTTCCAATAGAAACCTTTTTTTTCCAGGATTTTATAACTTGGCACTTGTGAGCCACTGTCGACTTAAATTTGACATGAAAGGCCCCAGGCATAGGCATATAATAAACTCGTTTTGTGTTATATTTTTTAAAAAGGGAGGGGGGGTAACAAACATAAACTCCAATCATTCACAAATGGCTCTGTTTAAAAATTACATTTTACAAGCGGCCATTCCTCAGGTGACCTTTCTACCATCCGTGATCTGCCCATCACCATCAATCACACACAGAGAATTCCAGAAGGAAGGTAAGAGCCAGACACACTATCAAACAGCCTCATAGGCTCATAGGCTCTTTGGGACAATATGTTATTTTAGTCCAGGTCTCTATGTCAACTGTTCAAGCACATGAAAATGGTCTCAATATTAAGGATTTTATTACCAGTTAATTTTTAAAATGTGTTTTGGTACCAAATATGTAATTTAAAATGCATTTTGCAGCAGTTTCAGCACTTTCCTTCCCTCATCTGCCCTGGTCTCCTGGTGATGACTGGAAGCCACAATTAACCAAACAGCTGCCCTTGGCTAGCCTCTGCACAGGGTGTTCAAAGCCCATCAGATGATTCTCAACATGTCATTATTATTGCTAAGCAACAACTAGCTAGAACTGACCCTGACCGAGTGAAGCAAATTGTGGTTCAGAAATTCTACAGAAAAGGATCGCTGTTCAAAGACCCAACACACTACCTAGGGGAAGAACAAAACATTAAAGCAGTGCTGATGAAAAATAGCAGCAATGACAGTGATGTTTATTATATTTTTAAATATACATATGAATGAGAAAGTCAGCAATTTCTCACCACCTTGTGCCAGTCACGCTGATATGGGTAGATTTTCTTAGCCCACACATATTTACTAATCATTTTACATAGATTCAGAATTGAGAAAAGTCAGAACATAATTCCTGTCTACAGGGATTTATGATCTAGTTATAAAGATACGAACACACGAGAAACAATTTGTAGAAACGTCAAGACTATAATTAAATGTTAATTTTTAAGAGTTCACAAACGAGATCATGAATGAGACTGGAATACAGAGGGAAGGCTTGATGAATAGTGGGCTCCTGATCTGTGGAAAGGAGAGGAGACACATTCTAAGGAGAGTTTCCAAGTTAGAAAAGCAAAGAGATTGAATCATTGTAGGTGAGAGTGAAATCTACAGGTCTACAAAACACATAAGATTCAGACTGGGACATCACAGTTACACCATTAAAAGACTATTGTTTGCTAACACTTTATACCATGTTAGAAACAGTCTCAGGCACTGCCCCAGACCTACTGAATCAGAAGCTGCATTTTAACAAGATCCCCAGGTCATTCTTGTGTGCATTCAAGTCTGCCGAGCACCACTATAGCACAAAGAAGAAAGACTGGGCCATCAGGAGATCTAAGCTTACCATCCAATTTAGCTACTTACTTGCAAGAGGAACCTGGCAAATTATTTAACTTGACAGGGCCTCAATTTCCTCCTCTGTAATGGAAGGTAGACTAGCAGTATCATCAGAATTCTGTTGTAGAAGAATTCTTTTTGTCAAAGTCTTAAATGAAACCTGAATATGCAAAACAAATACTATTATAGAACCTGTCCATTCCAGTTCTACACTCAAAAAGTATGCCTTGAGGCCAGAATGAGAAGGTTGTATGTGAGGCTGGCAAATCTTGTTTTCACTCCTGTTGAAGGAACATCTTAGAATTCTTTAGCTAACCAGTGAGAAGTAGATGTAGAAGAAATTGGGAGATGAGTGCTAAGTTCTATTCCTATTTTTCTCTGTGTTAATGTCCCTCCAGCCACAACGTTTCCCACCTGGAAGCAGACACCAACTTCATTATCCACTTCTGGTCAACAAATATTAAGAATTTTCATTTTGCCTAGAGCATAACCAATGCCACTGGAAGAAGTTCAATATAACTATTGAATATATGCCCACACACTTATGAGTATTAGAATGGGACTGGCTCAGACAGAAGAACAAGGAGAGGGACAGAAGGAAACTAGCATCTATTGGGCTCTTAGCAAGTGTCAAGTTCTGGGCTAAGCACTTTACATGAATTAGCTCATCTAGTTTTAATAACCCTAGAGGGAGGTACTATTATTATCACTAATTTTAAAGTAAGACACAAGAACAGAGGCTAAATACTTTTTCTGAAGTCATACAGATGTTAAGTGATGGGGACAGCTTTTGAACCCAAATCTCTTTCTCCATAAGCCTTTGCTTAACCCCAGCCCATGCTGATATAGATAAACCTAACTAAAGAATTAAAATTTGCACCACAAAAATGGCATCATGATTTCCTCTAGGAAATCTTTCTAAATCAGTGGTTTTCAAATTTGGTTGTTTATTAGAGCCACGTTGTGGGGGATGGGGCTTTTTAAATCCAGAAGATGAGTCTGGGCTGACCCCCAGGTCAATTAAGTGAGAATCTACAAAGTTTGATGCAAGCCCTGGTTTAGTCCTCAACTCCCCAATTTCTAGAAATATGGAGGCTGAGGATCTGAAAGGTTAGTTCATTTTCTATCTAGGAAAACTTATCTAGGAAAAGCTTTACCAGGTCAACAAAGGAGGACTTGGTCAACCTATAAAATTACTTGTGCCTCAGGTACTAAGCAGAGTAGGAAGCCCTCATTTTTAAATTGAGGTCTTTTTAAAATTTTTATAAAACTTTCAAATTCAAGTGCAAATTCCTTGTACTTTTAACTAACAAAAGAATACATGATGAGCTCTGTGAGCTATTTGGCTGAGCCTCACTTGAAAAGCAATTTCAAAATGAACTGAGTCCAGTCCAGCTGTTGCCACATCTGCTGTGTCCTGCTTATTCCCTTGGCAGCTGCCACCAATACACAAGTTCAGGGTCTGAGGTTAAGAGGGTGCCTACTGGCTTACGAAATGCCAAGCAAGGAAAGGAGAGAAGGCTCCAGAGCAGAGACTATCTTACACTCTAAAACCTGAGCAGCTTCAAAACATGATCTTTTTTCATTTATAAATGCCAAGTGATGCTTTAATTGGGACAAAGAAAAACTTGGACTGCAATTTTGGAAAAACCTACAAATATGATTTTTTTTTTTAAATTAGCATCTTGCAAAACAGACATTTACCCCATTGCTTTTCTTTCTCTTAGGAGCACTGATTCCACACCTACCACCATGAAGCACAGAGTTGTCAATTTGGCACGTGGATTCTTCTGTCCTGCTCTGACAGCTAGTCATTAAGCAACCCTCTCTTATTTCTTCCGGCCCCTGCTAGATTTTTTCAAACAGCACCAAACAGTGACTTCAGGGAGAGTATCCAATCCCACCAAGATCTTCCAAATTGGGGGTAAAAATGCATCTAAGGTGAACTATGAACATGGCATTGCCAAATTCAAAGAGCAGGAAATTTTCCAGACATCAAACAAGAAAGCAGACACTCTGACCCAACACTTACAGAGAGTCACAAATTATTCTTCTCAGAACCCAGCTTGTTCAAGTCTTGACTCCTTAATGATCCTTCCAAGTTACTTACAATCTCTGATTCCACCTCATTTTCAAAATGGAGCTTTTAATAGTTCTTACCTCATAGGATTGCTTTGAAGAGTAAATAAGAGAATACTAAGAATAGGGCTTGGCATATTGTATATTCTCAACATGTGATAGATATTATTATTATTATTATTATTACCTCTATTAGTATGCACCAAACAATTCATTCCTCTGGGTCTGGTCTATTTAAAAATGAGAAAATACTGGTCTATATGTTCCCAATTGTTGTTGGAGGTTAATGAGACAGTGACTCTCTTAAGAGCAAAAAATTGTGCCATAGTGTTGTGGAGGAAAAACCAAAACAAAATAAAACAGTCATGCAGATCCCCTCCCTGTGATGGGGCGGGGCAGGTATCTGGGGACAGCCTCTGCTGCACATTACTGCATAAGTGAAAGCAATCTTGAGCCCTGCTTGCTCATCCACAAGGTGTATGCTCTCCTTTCACCTGCAATTTCCTTACTGCAAGCTGCTTTCTTTCTGGCCAAATTGGCCAAATTGGATGGATATATGTTCAAATATGAGTAGCAAGGAAAGGTTAAAATCATGGCACAGATATGCTTTCAACTATCAGAGCCTTCAGAGCTTAATCTAATATTTCTAGTGTTTTTTTACAAGAGTGTTTGATGAAATATTGGGCATAGGTGCTGGATCAGATAGTGGGTTATTGGGCCCAATGATGAAACAAAGTCCTGATTCTATTTTGCTTACCAAAATATCCATAGCAATCAAAACTGATTTTGTCCTCCATTAAAGTCTGAGATAGTAGTGATATAAAATGACCAAATAATAGACTGAGTGATGGATGTTTCAACTAAATAATACTTTTGTTATTTTTTTAAGAGCACCCATAGGTAATACACAAAAGAAGCAAAAGTAGATCACTACCTTGTCATTAAAAAGTCGTCTTTTATGAAACACATTCAAATAAGCCTTGTAGCATTATGGTGAGAAACAGCAGCATATTGGCTAATAGTGGCTGTCTAGGTTTAAATCCCAGCTCTACTACTTAAGGAAGTCAGTGAATCTCTCGTAGCTTATCTGTAAAATGGGAAGAATACTACTAACAATACTCAAAGGATTGTTTTGAGACTAAGTTTATTTAAATGAGTTAGTATATTTAAAGCACTTAGACTAGTGCCTACCATAGGGTTAGTGCTATTTAAGTATTTGCTGTCATTGTCATTATTATTTCATTTTTAAAAGTCCTTTGAAGGTGAGTATCAATCTGGTATTTGGCTGGGTTGGTGGTGCTAGTTCCTTCACAAAATATAAATAACCAGTTTCCTCTTGGATTGAAGCTCATGACCATGTTTTCTTCTCTCAACTCCTAGAGCATTTAGTAGGTGTGTTTTTCCATCTACCATTTGTTTCTCTGTATTTTGTCCTCTGCCTTCCACATTTAGGTACAAAGATGCTCCAAACTTTTAAAAGAAGCACAGCTTTTTGGTTTTCTGATCCCTTTAACAGCTAGTACCTAGTAAGTGCTCAATAAGTCTTTGGTTGAATAAATGATTTAATGAATGAGCCCTGATCCACTACTAATTAATGTATTTATAGGCAACATGGAGGATCTTATGGGTTCATTATCATTCAGTTAGTTAATGATTTAAAACTTAAATCATGAGGACTTGGCAGTAAGACTACTTACTGGAGTAGCCCCATGTCCTCAATATAGCACATTGGAACCTCCATGATCTCTCAATTTTCTACTTTCTAGCCTTTGTCATCATTTTAGTCTCAGTAAAAATAAATTGCTTATATTTTCCTAAACATACTGGGCTGTTTATTTTTTCTCTTACTTTTTCCTTGATTTTCTTTTTTGGATAATTTGAAGTCATTCTCTAACCCAAAATAAGTTACAAGAAACCATCTCTAAAACCCAAGATGACTATCCAGTTACCTATGTCAGCATCACAAACCCGGAATACATTTAGTGGCTTAAGGCAAGATTTTTAAAATTTCTCTTGGTTCTTTGGGTTTAGGTTCAGTTGGATGGTTCTTCTACAGGGGGTCTCCTAGGATTGCAGGCAGATGTCAGCTGGGACAGCAGTAATGGCAAACCTCAATTGGGCTGGTCATCCAAGATGGCTCATTCTCGTGGCTGGTAGTTGATGCTGGCTGTCTGCTGAGAATTCAGCTGAGGCTATTGATGGAAACACCTCTGTAAGAGCTCACCATATGGCCTGGGATTTTCATGTCATGGCAGATGGGTTACCAAGAGGGAGCATTACAAGTGCAAGCATTCCCAGAGACAGGAAGCAGAAGCTGCCAGTCCCTTAAGGCCAGGCCTGCACATTGGCACAGCATCACTTCTGCCAGATTCTATTAATCAAAGGGTCATAGAGCCTATCCAGAATCAAGGGCAGGGGACATAGTCCCCACCCCTCAATGGTAGAAGTGTCAAAGAATTTGTGGCCCTCCTTAATCTGCCTCAACGGATATATGTGCTTCTTTAGCAACCTGGGTATACCAGTTTAAAAATTGTATTATTTCATAATTGAAATACTTAGACTTTTTCACTATATGTTCCTTTTATTATTGTACTGTAAGTGACTAGCACAGTGCTGGGCATAAGTTAGAGACCATGCACATGGAGGTTGAATTAACTAAAATAAACCTGGGATAAACAACAAATATGTTGAAAGAGAAATTATGGATCCAAATATCTTTTGAGATTATTATGAACTGTATTCATTTCCTAGCTGCTAAATTAAATGCCATACAATGGGTTGGCTTAACAACAGTAATTTGTTGGCTCACACTTTCAGGGCCTAGAAGACTCACTCCCTCCTGGCATTGGCATCTTCTTGCTGGCCGGCAATCTTTGGGGTTTCTTTGCTTTTCCGATCCATGGCAATGCACATGGCAGTGTATTCTCCTTTTACTTTCAGGTTCCATTGACATCCAGCTTCTAGCTGCTCCTCACAGCTTCTCTCTCTTTTGTCTGAATTTCATTCTGCTTGTTAAGGACTCCAGTAATAGGGATCAAAGCCCAACCAGATTCAGTTAGGTCACACCTTAAATGAAGTAGCATCTTCAAGCGATTCCATCCACTATGGATCCACCCACACCCACAGTACCAGGGATTGAAACTGGAACAGGCCTTTGGGGGAAATGACGCAATCCCCAATGCAGACTAAACCCATTTGTTAAATGTATAATTCTAGAAAATTATGTACAGTTCTAGCACAATGGTTTAAGAAAAAATATTGTTTGGAGACTTGTAGTAGACTGACTTAAACATAATCATTGCAAATAAAATATTGATAAAATTTATTTACTTGTATTTCTCACAGAAAATAGAATAGATTCTGTTATTCTTCTCAGATACATTTAATGTGTCCACTGTGCTTTCCCCAAATTTCCTCTGAGTCCCTCACCATTTCCGTGCTCTCCCAGCCAGACTTCCAAAAGCCAGCATCTGTATCTTTAAGGCAGGGCAGCACCTGAGAGCTGCTAAAGGTCGTCCTTACTTAATGACTGATAGATATAGGGATATAAATACCCCAATCCCCTTTGCCCTTTGGTAGGTTAATTCTAAGGCTTGTGTTTTGTACTATTTTCCATAATTTCTCCGTGCAATTAAGCTACCCCATTTTAGTTGGTAGCTTAATAATTCACTTATTATTTTCTATCATTCCCTATAGCAATCTCTTTTTCCTATGCTAGTGTCCCTTGTACCTCCCAATAACATCCTACACTCAAATTATTGACTCGTGTTCAGCTTCTGGAGCAAACAACACTAAGATAACCAATCAACAAACTCTTGAGATGACTAAAATTTCAATAAATATAAGCCTAATCTGGCCCACGTCCATCCCTGTGACAGAGAGAAGCACAAAAATATTCCCTGAACAAGTCACTACCTATTTTTCACCTGTCAGTATTAATATTTATAAATAACAGCCTGGATTTTTATTCAGCCACTGAATGCTTACTAATTCATATGCTGAAGCAATCATGTGAAACTCAAACACAGATGAACCTAGAAAACCAAAGGTATATTTTATAAAAATAAGATTATAAAATTAAAAAATAGAAAATGTCCCCCAGGGGCTCAGAGTTATCTCATTACTGCCTCTACTAAGATGGCTCCATGGAGCTCCACACAGCGTTTCTGCAATGCTGAGGATGGAGGACAACGTGTCCTGAGGAAGTGGTTCGTATGGGATGGTCAGACTGGGACAAAGAGTGTTTATGTGTACCAAGTAGCCAGTTCTTCCTGTCTGTAAGGGTTCCAGAAATGAAGAGTTAGAATGGAGCAGTCAGCATGTTAGAAGTGATCAGTTTCTTTAGTCCCTTGGAGGTGTCAGCACCGCTTATGCATTTCTCACATACTTCCTGGGGAAAGGCCTGTTGTTCTGGTTTGAATTGTAAAAGGAGAATGAATGTGAGGGTCAGGATGGGGACTTTCACCAATCTCTACTGACTTTCTCTGCAGTAAATATGTCCCTGCAGCCAGCCACTGGGCCTCTGAAAGAAATTGTCCTCCACCTGCTGCTTTACCTCCTGGATCCAGGATGCTCTGTGTGGAAGGATGAGGAGCTAGGCCTAGAGCCAGAGAGGCCCATCTTACCTGGGCCTGCCCAAGCCTCAGGCCCAGGGGATCTGGAGACCAAGGAGTCACTGCATAGACTTTCACCCACACCAGGCCTGTCAGCAGCCTAAGAACAATGACCATTGTGGCCTAACAGCCACCATTTTTACTTTCAGGCCCTTGTTCTACGAGGGTAAGGATAGCTCTAGGGCCAAATAGCCTGCAGTGGATCAATCCCCTTGCCTCTTGTTCCTGGCAATATCTCCTTGGTCATGTCGTTTTGTTGCTCTGAGCCTCAAGTCTCATCTATAAATTTTATGTTTAAATGAGTTCACACTTGGATAAGTGTTTGATAAATAATAAATATTACCCTCTACTGAAATGCCTAGAAAAGCTTTCTCAAGACTCAGCCAGGCCTGGCCATATATTTATTAGCTATCTATGTACTCAACCCTAAGTAGACAAGTCAACATTAGTAGACAGGTCCTACCTTTTTTACACTGAAGGACTTTTTAGGAAATACTGATACCCAGGCCCCATTCATATATGTTGAAACCAAATGTCTGCAAGTGAGATGTAACTTCTCCAGGTTCTCAGGTGACTGAGATGCCTCGAGAGGATTGAGAGCCACTTGGTCTAAAGTGATATTCCTCAATAGAAACTAAGCAGAATGTTATAGAAAGATTGTAATTTTGTCCAGAAAAAGCCTGTCTGATAAAACCCTGAAAACTTCATCCTATGGGAAATGGTTGTGAATATATTTAACCTTGGCAGAGGAGGCTGAGGGGTAGACTTAAGTGGGGGCATGAAAACGTCCTACAAATATTTGAAAAGGCCTAAAGTAACTTCTTCTATGTATTGCTGTGTATTGCTCTGAGATGTAGAAATTACAAATATGCGGATTTAATCTCAACATAAGAAATAATTTCTAGTAATTCCCCCTAAGACAAAGACTAAAATGTGTTTCTAATCACTAGAAATGTTCAAGTGAAGCCAGATGTTTATCTTCAAAAAAGAGAATAGACTGATGATCTCAGAGATTCCTTCTAATCTAACATTTTATGAATTAGGACTAAGTACTTTCAACTTATCCCCTTTTGTATGGGACTTTCCCCCTCCTATACACCATGGCCAAAAAATGCTTTTGAATGAAGCAGAGGGTTTTCAAAAGCCATTTGAAATAATTAAATAAAAAATAAAATAAAAGTAAAAGGTATTCCTTTAATTTAACTTGACCTTAGAATGCATAGATTTCCAAGAGTTTAGACAAAATAATAAAAGAGACATATTTCTTAAATAAAAAAAATTAAAAAAATAAAAACTCCACCTTATCGCTATGCCCGGGTATTGTGGTTGCAGATTTTACGGCAACACATAGCTACACAAATCCTGTGTAAATTTGCCTTTATGAAAAATTCCCATAGCACACACATACTTGAAAGCATCTTTCTATAGAGAAGCTCACACAAAGTAGACAAATTCAGGGTCAAAACCCTGACTTGAAGGAAGAGATTAGGGAGTCAACTCTCAGAAAGCCTTCAGGTAACTCTAGCTCTTCTTCCAATGGAGATGTTAGATGCTTCTTATTTTATTATTTATTATTGTTCATTAAAAAATAACAGTATCTGATATGAATCCTACCTAACTAGTGTCCAACATGATATCATGGATGTCATAATGGGATGTTTTTAAAAGGTCAGCCATTGAAGGACACTTTTTCTTTTTTCTTTTTTTTTTTTTTCTTTTGGATATACTCCTCTGCAGGAAGGAACATTAGTTCATCATATGCCTATCAGGATTTATTCATCTGTGGAAAAAAAAAAAAAAGCTTTCCAAAACAAACAACAATCACTACCACAGCTTGATGTTAAGATGCAAAGCAATAATTCACGGTTTCAAGGAAAGACTTCAAAAGCATCAGAAATAGAATGCACTGAGTTTCTCTCCATGCATTTGACTTCAAACTCGAAGAAAAAGATAAAAATGAAATGTATTTTCTCTCTTCTTTTGCCTAGCTTTTCTTATTCCAGTGACTTAATTTTGATGACTTGAATAATTTTTTTCTCTTAAGTATACTTTGTCTCTTTTTCTTTCTTAGGACTTACTTCAGTCAAAGAGTTTAGAGATACAGATTCTGATTGTCCTCAGCACTGAAACAAATTTTATTAGATACTTATGAATAGTCAGGGGAAACACAAAACCTGTCTTTTCACTTTGTTCATTTGCTGGTCTCGCCTCCATCCTGGCATGACTGTGCCAGCCTGATTTTTGCCCTTGTAACAGCAGTTTCTTAAGTAGCTCTATTGTGACAAACCTCTGTGGAAATATAGAAGTAAAAAAAAAAAAAAAAATCTTTAGACCTCTATTATTAAATAGTACAGATTTTAATACTATTACAAGGAAGACAGTGACACAAACACGACATTTGATTAAGGTAATAATATGAATATATCTAAAATAAATCCTTATGCTTGGGGGAGAAATTGTCTCTCCCAAATTGAACTCCAAGCTCTTATGATTGATGGTGTTTTTGCCTCCAGGGTTATTGATCACAGGCCTGTCTGAGTCTGTGTTTGGTGAATGAACCAGTGAAAGAACTCTCCAGGAAAGAAACAGGAAAACCCCAAAAGATCCCCATATAGAAAGCTTTTAGTTTCCTACCTCCCTTTGCCAATCCTGTAGGTACCTCTAGTTGACACAGGAAATAAACAAAGGGACTCTTTAAACATCAAATGTTTAATTATATTACCTACTTTAATAAATGGAATCTGTGAGAAATGCATTTTCAGTTCAAAATGGTTGGCAGTTACTGATATAATTGCTTCCAAATTTCTGATAAAACACCTATAAAAACATTCAAATAGATAAAAACTCATAAAAACACTAACATGAATAAGACTGTTAACCCAACACCAAAATCTTAAAGAAAGTTCTACTAACACAAAACATTTGAAGTGAATTTTGTTTCATTATTAGCACCTGGCACAAGTTTTGCTACCAGAAAGGAGCAAATTCACCATCCTGAAAGAAACTAGGGAGGCTCTTGTTTGGTCTACTCTCCTGCCAATATCCTGGCTCAGTAATCCAGCTCTGTACCAGCAGGAAAAGTTAGCCACAGTCCTTTTCTATAAGAGGCATGCATCCCAACAGAAATCCCTATTCACTAGATTCTTTCATCTCCCCTGTAACAATAAAATAGGATGCCAGAGAGGAAGAGGCCATGTCTTCTGGCATCTGGGTAGGTTTAATTCCTGTAAATCAGTCAAAAAATAGAAAAAGAAGGAAGTTTTTTAACAAGCCTCAAAGCAGTGCATTCTTGGGATTGTGTATTTTCATAAACTGCTAGATCAGAGTACAAAAGAACAGGGATTAATATAGGAGGGAAAGCATTTTACTCTGCCCATTGGCAAACTCTGGGTCTGCAGCAATCTCCTCTCATTCCAAGATGAGCAAGCAAGAAAACAGCAAAAACAAAGCAAGGTACTAATGAAAATATACCCCAGAACAATGAGAGAAAGAGAGAGAGAGCTCATCCTAAAGATTCAGAGGAAGATTATAACAGGTGTTTGTTGTGTTTGACTACCTACAATCTGTTCTCCTTCTTAACAGTGCCCCTTTATATTTGAGGAATTAACACTTTCCCACTGGGGACAGTATGTTGAGGCTGTATTTGGTGGCACTGCTGGTCCTTAGCCAAGAGACAGTTAACTGACTCAATTAAGATAAATTAGATACCGTTGTCTGGTATTTCAATATTCAGGGGGATTGACTTTTCCATCCCTGCAGTTGTGGATGCTTCCTGCCCTGAGCCTGTTACTGTGGCTTCTTCTAGTCCCACTGATTTTGTGAGCCATTTGTAGCATTCAATGTGTTCTTCTCCTTAATTTAGCAAAAATCCAATTTTGTTATGTGTACCAAAAGAGCCCCAACTGACACCAAAAAAAAAAAAAAAAATCAAATTCTGAAAATTATTTCTGAGGGTAACCAGAAGAAAATTTTAGAAATGAATGCAGGAAGTATTGGGTTTGAAGAGATGGAGGAAAAGCAATAATGAAAGAAGTAGAAGCTAAAATGAAAGTTGGCAGTATGAGATAAAGAGGGAATAAGCAAAACTAACACTGTAAATTCACAATCAAAATATACCCTGGAGCTAAGCTAGTACAAGGAATGCTCTTGGAATTCAGGAAAATCGAGTCATGGAGTCTGCCTTTCTGAACTTTCTCAGAAAGGCAGAGAGATGGAAAATAATAGAGAGAGAAAAAGGAATAACAGAGGGATATGTGTGTGTATACACACATATATACACACACTCATACACACACATACACATAAAGGAGAGATCAGAATTAATTGGACAAAATAAGCAAAGGAAGAAGGAAAAAGAGAAGAAAAAGAGAAAACACAATTTTCCAGATCTTGCAGGTTTAAAAGTACTATCAAAAAACTAGCAAAATTCATGAAAAGGGATTTACATTTAAGTATATGCTGATATACAAAAGCAAAGGGCGAAAATCTTACAAGTATCCAAGCACAGATAAAAACTTATCTACAAATGAACAAAACTTAGACTCTCTACAGAATTATCTAATAAAACACAAAAGAAAATTTTAAAAATCATACTTGTTTTTAATCACCTTACTGACATTTGTATAAAATAAAATGTATCCATTTTAATTATAAAGTTCAATGAGTTCAAATATAGACATTTGTGTAACCAAACACTTCAGTAATGATATACAACATACCCATTAGTCTCAAAAGTTTCCTTATTTGTTTTTGCCTTCCCCATTCCTACTCCTGTCCAAGGCAACCACTGATTCCCTTTTTGCCACTAAAAATTAGTTTTCATATAAATGGAAAAATGCAATATATATACTATTTTGGTTTTGGTTTCTTTCACTCAGCCTAATTCATCCACAATTTTGTGTGTATCAGTAGTTTGTTCCTTTTTATTGTGGAGTAGTAGCCTATCATATAAATAAATATACTACAATTTGTTTATTTTTTCACCTGCTTCTGAACATTTGGCTTGCTTCTAGTTTATGGAATAAAACCACTATGAATATTCATGTACAAGTTTTGTGTGGACATATATTTCCATCTCTCTTTAATAAGTACATGCTTGTATGGTTAACTTTATAAGAAACTGCCAAACTTTTCCAAAATGGTTGTACCATTTCATGTTCCTGCTAGCAGTATATGAGAGTTCTCGTCGCTCCACATCCTCGCCAACCTTTCGTATTTTAAGTCTTTTTAATTTTAACCTTATTAGTGGATATGTAGTGGTAACTCATGTTTATAATTTGAATTTTCAAGATGATTACTCATTTCAAGCATCTTTTCATGTGTTTATTGGCTATTTGTATATCTTTTTTCTTGATGTATCTGTTCAGATCCTTTGTCCACTTTGTTCAAATCCTTTGTCCAAATAATAGGGTTATTTCTTCTGATTATTGGACAATAAATTTTCTTTATGTATTCTCTAAAAAAAAACCTTTGACAAATATATGAATTTGAAATGTTTTCTCCAGGCCTGAGGCTTGTCTTTTTATTATCTTAACACTTATTTTCAAAGAGCTCTTACAACTTTATAAAAAGACACAAATCCAATTAATAATTGGGCAAAAGACTTGGACAGATACTTCCAAAAAATCAAATATACAAATGGTGCATAAGCACATGAAAAGCTGATAATTATCATTAATTATCAGAGAATGCAAACCAAAACTACAAATGAGATACCATTTCATTCCCAATAAAATGGCTAAAATTGAAAAGACTGACAACACCAAATGTCGACAAGCATGTAGAATAACTGGTACCTCATAAAGTGCTGAATTTTAAATTACTGCAACATCTTTGAAACACTATTTGACATTTCCTTCTTTATTTGAATGGACACTTCACCAAAGTGGATATACAGATGGCATATAAGCACATGAAAAGATATTTAGCACTGTTAGCCATTAGGAAGATGCAAATCAAAGCTATGATGAGATACCACCACACATCTATCAGACTGACTATAATAAAAAATATTGATAATACCAAGTATGACATGTGAAGGATACAGAGCAACTAGATCTCTTATATGTTGCTTTTGAAAATGTAAAATATTACTATTCTGGAAAACTATTTAGTAGCCTCTTATAGAGTTAAGCATATATTTACCATATGACCCAGCAATTGCATTCCTGGGTATTTCTCCTAGAGAAAGAAAACTTATGTTCACATATAAAAGGCTGTACATGAATATTTATATCAGCTTTATTTGTAATAGCCAAAAACTGGGGAGAAGGGAAATCCTTCAAAGGATAAATGCCTAAACAAATTATAGTATATCCATACAATGAAATAATATTCAGCAATGAAAAAGAACAAATTGTTAATACACTCAACAACTGAGATGGACCCCAATGGCATAATGTGTTGAATGAAAAGAGCCAATCTCAAAAGGTTACATACTATAGGATTCCATTTATACAACTTTCTCAAAATGGCAGAATTATAGTGATAGAGCAAAATCAGTGGTTGCCAGGGCTAAGAGCTGGGGGGAATGTGGTTACAAAGAAGTAACATGAGGGAATTTCATGGTGGAAAAATTCTGTATTCTGATGTGGTGTTGGTTACATGAATCTATGCATATGATAAAAATTCATAGAACTGTGTAACAAAAAGTTAATTTAAAAAATGGGCAGAAAAGGGCAGAAACAAAATTTCAGATATTGGTTGAACAGGATATAAGGGGAGGGGAACATGGAAAACTTGAAAGATAATGGCAATGTTTTTTTTCTTAAAATGAAATGGTGCATATCATTATTGTTTATTCTTTCTATTTGTTCAATAAATATACTTGGTAACTGTTCACTATGTAATAAAAAAAATTTAAAGGCAAGAAAAGTGATATCAGTTTACTTGGTGAAATATATGAATAAGCAAATGGTGATTTCATACCTTAGATTTTTAAAAAGTCTCTCCTATAGGCTTTATATGAATGATCATACTTTTGAATACATACATTATCACATATGTACTCACTATTGGTTGAGAAAATATGCTCACCTCTATTGCTCTGTGTGTGCTGTAAATTTGATCTGTGAAACTAAATCAACTGATTTTATCTTGGTAAGTAAATAATATCTGTCAAAAAATTAAATTCTGCCTATATACTTGTCATGTTTGTTCATTTTTTAAAACTATGACCTTGAGTTCATTCTCTGTTAAAGTTAAGTAAATCACTTTTATTTTTAATTTGCAATAGGATATATACTCAGAATCTCATTAAATATGTCCCTGACTCATTGGAAAACACAAAGAAAAATAGTCGCCTGAAGGCCTCTAGGGAAAGCACCACTATTTCTAGGTTTCACCATAAAAAATTGTTATGCACCAATGAAGCATTTGGAAAAAGACCTTGACCAAAAGGGTGAAGCATTAAATACAAAAAAGTTTCTATGGTTAAGAGATTTCAAAGTGAATCAGAAGTGTGTTTCAGAGGTTACAATTATGCTTGTCTCAGGCAGATCTCACTAACTGCCACAGTAAACAAAATCAAAACAGGGGTGCTCCCAAGGGATCTAGAGACATCCAAACACTATAGGCACGTTACACAACCGCATGAAATCAGCACCCCATCGGTGGGCCTTACCTTGGAATATCTGATAATCTATTTCCCCACCGTAACAGAGTTAGAATCATTTATAATTTCCCTACACAAGATTCTTCTACCCCTTTTGTTTGAACTACAATTAGCACTATACCTGTTAAATATATGTCCCGCAGACAAGTCTTCAGTATGTTCACATGCCTGTTGAGCCCTGAATCTTAGCTGAGTTGTGGCCAAAACCTACACTCCAGTGCCTCAGACTTGCACAGGACAACGAACAAAATGATGATGATGGACAACCTACATCCCAAAAAACAGTATCTACAACTGCCAGCAAAACAGTTCCTTCCATCTGCCCCGTAAGATTTAACCTCCCTCTCAAACTGAAGCAGAGCAGGCATCACCGTCCCCAAATCCTCAATATTGAGGAATGAACAAACATAAGGGGGGAATGCAACCATGGACCAAAGTAGGCTTATTATTACTGCTGTAATTGAAAAGCTTGTATCATTGACATATGGGGAGGGGGAGGAAAGAATAGGTGGATCATAGGGCATTTTTAGGGCGTTGGAATTGTTCTGCATGATATTGTAATGGTGGATACAGGTGATTATACATTTTGTCAAATCTTATAAGACTGTACAGTCAAAAGTGTAAACCATAATGTAAACTACAGACCTTGGTTAGTAACAATGCTTCAATATTTGTTCATCAAGTGTAATAAATACACCACAGTGATGAAAGATGTTATTAATAAGGGGAAAATGTGAGAGGGGAAGGAGGTGGGGTATATGAGAATCCCTTATAATTTCCACGTAACTTTTATACAATCTAAAACTTCTCTACAAATAAAGTTTATTATATAAGAAAAAAATGGTTATGAAAAATTTAAATAGAAAATATACAATTGTTTAACTAACCTTATAGCAACCCTGCATAATAAAGAAGACAAAAAGGGAATCAAATCAATCATGTCAGGAATACAATGCAATGTAATCCTATTTGTTATAATTAATTACAGAAAAAAGACTAAATATTGTTCTTTTAAACTTTTTATTTTGAAATAATTTCAAGCTTACAGGAAAGTTACACAAATAATACAGAAAAAAATAGGACTCCAAAGTACTCCCAACCCAGATACCCAGAATTACCAACTTTATTTTTGCAGTTCAGGAAGGGGAACACAGTACCTTTTTTCATTATTATTTTATTTTTATTTTTAATTACTTCCAAACTTACAGGGCAATTACAAAGATAATACAAATCCCATACAGAGAAATCTAACATTCTTCTACCACCCCTGTAACCCAGATCTATCAATTGCCACATTTTTTCGTATCATTCTATCTATCTATCTATCTATCTATCTATCCATGTTCTGAACAGTTGAGTGTAGGTTGTATATATCATGCTCCTTGGACAGTTAATAGTGCCACATACATTTCCTAAGAACAAAGATATTCACTTATATAACCAACTTAAGTGCAGTTATCAAGTTGAAGAAGTTTAACATTAATATAAAGATTACAGTCTATATTCCAATTATTTTGCATGTCCTAGTAATGTCTCTGGTCCTTTTCTCCTCCCTTGCTAGACCCCATTGAGAATCATGTATTGCATTTAGTTGTCATTGTCTCTTTTTTTAAAGGATTTATTTATTTATTTACTTTTATCCATTTTTACCCTCCTCCGCCCATTTTTGCCGTTTTATGTCCATTCTCTGGGCAATTCTCTGTATCTGTTTCCTGCCCTCCCTTCTCATCCTTCTCCTCCTGTTTTCACCAGGACTCAATCCTGGGAATTTCCGATGTGGGAGAGAGGTGTCCTACCACCTGCGCCACCTTAGCTCCTGGTTTTTTCGGCACATCTTGTCTTGGCTCTCCCTTGTGTCACTCTCCTGTTATGTCATCATCTTGCTGGGTGGCTCGGTGGGGCCTGACAGCACACCCGCTTGTGGGGCCTGACAGCACACCCATGCACGGGGCCTGGAGGTCTCACCTGCTTATGGGGCCTGACGGTGCACCCCGCACGAGGCCTGGCGGCCCGCACGCCTTCTATATTTTTCTCTTTTTCTTTTTCTTTTTACCGGGAGGTCCCAGGGATTGAACCCAGGTCCCTCTATATGGGAGATGGACGCCCAACCATTTGAGCCACATCCGCCCTCCTCATTGTCTCTTTAGTTGCACTTTCTTCTTTTTCTTTTTTTGATTGTGGGAAATTTATATATAATATAAACTTTCCCATCTTAACCACTCCCAAGCATACCAGTGGGATTCATAACATTCAAAATATTGTAATGTCTTCACCATCTTCCATTACTGAAATTTTCCCATCTCTCCAAACAGAAACCCTACATTAACTCCCATTCCCCATGCCCTCCACTCCTGGCTGATTTTGGTCTCTATGAGATTGCAAATTCTCTGTAGTTACCATGGGCCTTAAAGTTCTCTTAAATCTTTATCAATCTCTTTTGCTTCGTTATCAATTTAACTTCAATAGAATACATAAACTATGTTCCTGTACACCTCTGTATCCCCACCTTTTTATTGCTCTTGTTAAAAATTACATCTTTATACATTGTGAGTCCAAAATCACTAAATTATGATCACATTTTAAGCATTTGCCTTTTAGATGTAGGAAGTAAAAAGTGTAATTACAAACCAAAAATACAATAGTATTGTCATTTATATTTACCCATGTTGTTAGCCTCACTGGAGAGCTTTATTTCTTCATGCAGCTTCAATCTATTATCTATTGTCCTTTCCTTTCAACCCTCAGAACTCACTTTAGCATCTCTTGTAGGGTTAGTCTAGTGATGATGAATTTCCTCAGCTTTTGTTTATCTAGGATTGTCGTAATCTCTCCCTTATTTTTGAAAGACAGTTTTGCAAGATATAGAATTCTTGTATGGAAATTTCTTTGCCTTCACCACTTTCAATATGTCATCCCACTGCCTTCTTGTTTCCACAATTTCCAATGAGAAATCAGCACTTAATCTTATTGAGGACTCTCTTGTACATGACATGTTGTTTCTCTCTTGTGGTTTTCAGAATTCTCTTTTTATCTCTGGCATTTGAGAAGTTGATGACAATATACCATGACATGGCTCTGTTTAGGTTTCTCCTGTTCAAGTTTGTTGAGCATACTGAATGTATATTCATCTCTTTCATTAAATTTGGGAAGTTTTCAGTGATCATTTCCTTGCATTTGCTCTCTGTTTCTTGCTTTCGTCTCCTTCTGGAACTTCCACAGTTTGTATATGCTTGATGCATACATGTTTGATGTTGTCCCACAGTTTCCTCAGTGTCTATACATTCTTATTCATTC
Source organism: Cabassous unicinctus (assembly GCA_029593785.1). Taxonomy (NCBI): domain Eukaryota; kingdom Metazoa; phylum Chordata; class Mammalia; order Cingulata; family Chlamyphoridae; genus Cabassous; species Cabassous unicinctus. The sequence goes on from JAQZBX010031854.1 coordinate 25,714, forward strand.
TTTCTTTTCTTTTCCTAGGATTAAACGATTTCAATTGCCTTATCTTCAAGTTCTCTGATTCTTCTGTTGGCTCCAATCTGCTGTTGAACCACTCAAGGGAATTTTCAGTTTCTCTTACTTGTGGTCTTCAGCTCTGATTGGTTATTCATTATAATTTCAATCTCTCTATTGCTATTCTCCTTGAGTTCATCTATTGTTTTCCTAATTTCCTTAATTTTTTGTCCATTTTCCTTTAGTTCTTTAAAGTCTTTGTCTGGAATGTCCAGTTCTGATCCTCCAAATTGATGGTTTCTAATGATTTAATCTTCTCCTTTGGCTGGGCCATCACTTCCTGTTCCTTTGTATGTTTTTAAATCTTTTGTTGAAACTTGGACGTTTTGATATTTTAATGTGTACTGTTAGAATTTAGACTTGC
>JAQZBX010031855.1:0-26122 GCA_029593785.1 Cabassous unicinctus
AATATGTATGAAAATGAACATATAATTTTTAGTATCATTTCTTTCTTATGTTTATGGAAAAATATTTCATATATTTATGAACATTTCTACAGCAGAAAAAGTATAGAAAGCTTCTCAATACATGGTATGATGTTTTGATGCTAAAACACACTTTATATAATAATGCAAAAATGTTGTGGAATTGTTTATCAAAAGAATATAGACTAACATAGATGCGAAATCATAGCTAGAATTCTAGCAAATGGAGTGCAGTAAAATACCAATGGAATAATGTAAAATGAGCAAGTAAGCTTTATTTTAGATATTTAAGGATGATGTAAAATTAGTATATTTAGTTATGCAAATTACCACATGAATAGATCAAATAAGGAAAAAAAGCAATCATTTTTATAAATTATTAAGAAGAATTTAATGATATATAAACCCATTATTGATTTTAAACTAAAATCTCCTCCAAGGAAACAATAGAAAAGATGTTACCCTTCACATGATTTGGAATATGAGTTTGAAATAACTAATATCATATACAATAAAGGAAGAAAGTCTTTCCAACTAGAGGGTATGGACAAAGGCATATGCTGTCACTACTATTTACAGCAGTATTGTAAAAATAAAAGAAATGCAATAGAAAACTAAATACATGCTAAATAAATAAATATTAGGAAGGGAAAGACAAAAGTTTCATTATTAGTTGACTATATGTTTATCTTCCTAGAAAACCTATTATTAAAAATTGTAAACTAATAGAGCTAACATATGCATTTAGTAAGATGACCAGTATAAACATATTCATAAACTTTCTTCTTCAGTGCACTCAAAATGTGTATTTATTATATACAAGAATATGTTAATAAACATATAAATAAATTAAAATGTAAATATATGAATAAATGTGAAGAACCTCAGAAAAAATTTTTTAAAAATGCCAAAATTAAATACCACTAAACACATAGAGGCTGGTATAAAGAGATAAAAGTATGACCTTATCTCAGAAAATATATTTCAAATATAAACATCTTACAGCTTTCTCAAATTAATGTACACATATTTATTTCCTGGTAAATTCTAAAGCAATTTTTGGGAGTGGTCTTTTGGAATATAAGCAATTTATTCTAAAGCTCAGATAAAAGAACATAGAGAATGCATAAACAAAGAAAATGTGAAAAAAAATAATTACAAGTAACAAGCCTTCCCTGTGAAGCATAACATATAATGTGAGTATATATAAAATCTGTATAAATATATATACATATATAATCTCTTCATTCATTTGTATCCTTAAAATGATGTCACAAAGAATATAGTTTTAATCATGAAAATAAATGAAGAAACCATATATAAATATAGATTGAAATAAATACACATATGTATGAGATTTTGGTGTGTCAAAAGTATGTGCAATAAAGAATTAAATGGAAAACAGAATGTTAATATTGATATTGTAATTATCGCATTAGAAAGATAAAAAGAATATTGCTATGTATGTCATAAGAATAGAAAGATAGACATATACTTGGCCATGTAGAATGAGCAATATGCTCAAATTTAATCTCTACTATTTAAAAAATGGCATTAAAACAATATTTTTCCAATTAGTTGATTAAAGAAAATTGTGGGGTGACAAATGAACACAAAACATATTGATCAGGATGCACTGAAAAGGGCTTTTTCATACCATGCTATTGGGAAAACTCTTGGTAAATCCTACTGAAGAAAATATTTTAAATATTTATCTTAAGCCTGAAAACAATTCATTATCAATTCACAACAATTCTCTTTGTAGAAATTCTTCCTAAGGAAACAATCAGAAACATTTCAAAGGATTTATATATAATGGTGTTCATGCAGCTTTGCCTATAATATCAAAATTTGGGAAATAGTTTAGATGCCAAAAATCAGGGAATTGTTACTTTTACTTAGGGAGTTTTGGTTTTATTTTTCTTGCATAAAGTGATCAACTCTACAGCCCTTACAAACTGAATTTCTAAGTGTATTCAATGACATGGAAAATTGCTCATTTACAATTTAGGTAGAAAAAGCAACACTTTATTATTTTAATAATGTGTTATAATAGTAACTTCATAAATGTACATACACATAAATATGTACGTATAAAAATATTCAGATGGTGATAAAATTATATAGAGAAAGCCCTGAGGATGCCACAGAGCCAAAAACAAACAAACAAACAAAACAATGCCCTACTTCTTTGAACTGCCTCTTGAGTTTCCTCTTGATCATTTGAAATTTGAAACTACCATCAAGGCAGCCAACCCTGAAGCCAAACAAGTCCCAAGTTCACTACTTTTAACCCAAAACAAAATAAGGCCCACCTGCCTTAAATCTGCTCCTACAGGACGGACAAACCCTCATCCAATCAATAGGAACTAAGCTAACTTCCATTTTATGTCTATAAAAATCATTTGCCAAAAAAAAAAAAAAAAATCATTTGCCATCCCTGGAATCTCGAAGGTACTTCGGTTTTTGCATGGGATCCGGCTTCCTTGCTGCAGTAAAACTTTGGTGTCCTGAATAAAATGCTGTAACTGGCAAACTCGACTCTGATTTGTTTTTAGACAAGTTTGGATGTGCTACTGAGATATAGAAGGTGCCCCTCTGGGGCTGCAGGCTCTGGCAACCCATCAGATGAGGCACCCACAACAGGCCCTTTGTGTCTGCTGTCTGATCACATTCCCTAGGTAACCCCTTCTTATATATGAACTCTGCAATTTGCCTTGAGTTCAGTTGCCTTGTATTTGGGTATAGGTACCTTTGGTTTGGATTTGGTTTTGGTTCTATGGTCAGACCTTCCATTTCATTTCATTTCATTTCTCCCTCCAGCTGTCTAATTTTCTGACCTTCTCTCTTGGAGATGTAGGGTTTGGGAACACTTGAGGTTCAATAAGCCTATTCCCAACCTGGGTCACATGGTGAGTGGATAGCCAGTTCTCTCACTACTGTGTAATGAGCCTCCCTTTTGCCCATTACAAAGTCTGTATTCAGTTTCAGGCACCCATCTGATCAAGGGGCAGAGGGGGATTTGCTAACATCAGAGCAGTTGCACTATGGACCAGCTACCTGGATGGATATGATGGACAATTTGTTTTAGTGGCCACATTGAGAAACTTTATATGAACAAAATCACACACGTGAAAGTGGGCTTTAAAAAAAAAGGAGATCCAAGATTGGTACTTAGAGGCTGTTAGACAATAACCTGCTTCTGCAGTAGCTTCATTTAAATGATCATTAGAAAAAGAAATGGTCAAAAATAGAACAAAGGGAAACAAACCCTAATATCAATCTTTGGCTTCCCCAGCTTCCTTTACCCAGTCCTTCATTTATAGTTGCTCTATAACCAGTTCCTCTTGACCTCTTGAGGGGAAAATGATCTAGTAGAGGCTCCTTTAAAGATTATATGGAAAGTGGCTTCTTACCAGAGCAGAATTTAAATTTTGCACCCAAAATGAATTAAGAGCTATAATTAAAGATTTCCCTAAATAAAACTAGCAAATATTCATAGAATAATTTAGAATTCTTTTGGGTACACATGATCCTGGGCTACCTGACCGATATCAGCTTGTACACATGTTGGTCAGAACCTCAGATGCTAAATCCTGGATAGCAAAAGTTGATTGGATTGACCCAGAAAGGGACTTACAAGATCCCTCTTTCCACAATAAATCTGAGAGTCAAAGGCCTAAGATATAGAGCAAAGTTTCTGTAAGATTTATACATCAGGGCAAAGAAAATTTTGAAAGTCTCCTCTACAAATTACAATGGGAAAGCTTATTAATAAATAACCAACTTGTCCTATCTTCCAAGAACAAAAATTCGGATAAAAATATGAATAGAGCAAGGGGAGAAAGCCAGCGCTTTCATATAAACTAGTGAGTTTTGTATTTCTATGTTTCTGTATTTCTGTATTTTTAGGTCTGGATGCTGCTAAACATCCTACAATGCACAGTACAGTCCCCACGCTGTAAGTGAAGAATTATCCAGCCTAAAATACCAATAGTACTGGAGTTGAAAAAACCCTAAATTAGAGTGATAGGAATAGAGACAGTAAAATTTGGACTGATGGGTATATTCGTGCAAATATATATATTGAGTGCCAAACTTTTAGTAGTTTTTTGAAGGTTACTTAGATTATTTTACCAAAAAGTACATTTTTATTTACATATGCAATTGTTAGGGCACAAAATTCTCATGAAATATTTTGGGGCTTCCTTAATCAGCAATTTATTTGAAGAAGTTTTGGGTTGCTTCATATGGAGTGAAAACCATAAACATGTGCAAAGTCCTGAAGTCTAAAATTAAGAAAACACCAAAATCTTAAAATATTTAAAAAGGTTTTATCAAACCAGTTTACCAAAAGTTATTCGAATATTCACTCAATGATTTTTTTTTTTTAGATTAAAAAAAGCAAAACCAACTCACTTGCCGTTTAATGCTGCTACACCAACCGTGCTTCGGGCAATTGACATACTGGCTACAAATGTCCATTGCTGACTCTGCGGATCCCACCTTTCCACTGTATTCAGATAGCTCCAGCCATCATGGCCTCCCACAGCATAAATAGGGCCTTCAAGTACTGTTACACCTAAAGCATTAGAGAAATGATAGATAAATCAATTTATTTCAGTGAGTTTTCTAAATGTAAGGAACAGTAAAAACTATGATGTATTCAGTATATACTCATTGTGTGAAGAAACATTTGCCACAAAGAATTTTTTTTACATGAATCCTTCCACTAAAATAAAAACAAAATTTAGAACCAAAAAAATGAGTATTATGACTTTGATTTTTTATAAAAGAAAACTATTTTCTTATACATATGACAATATGAAGAAGCAAATCCTGAAAATCAAAGATGATACATGTTGGGCTTCTGCTTTTGATAAGTATTTCTACACCTCAGTTTACTTTGTTATACATTTATTAAGCAACACAATGTATTAATTTGAATTTCAAGGGAGTGTTTTCCGTATTTTGGATTCTTACATAATCTCATAATAAACTTATAAAAAGATTGCACTTTAAGAAATATGGCCTTCTTTTGTATTAATAACTGAAATCACCAAACACAAGTAAAAATAAAAAATAGCATTATTAATGAGTTATCAATGGAAAAGTATATACAACTCCTATAAACTTCTTTTCCTGTAAATTTACTTCTTCATACGTTAATTTTCTTCAGTGTTAAACAGTTGTTACATATCTAAATATCATGTTAATGTTGACTGAAGTGATGTCTTTATCTGTAGAGAAATACTGATGAATTTTTCCTCCCACATAAGTTTCAAAATTCAATATCTAATTGTTAAGGATTCTGAAGGCTCTAGGATTTTACTATACCTACAACCTGGTAAGTTAGCCTGCCACAAATCCATGCAGATTGATAAAAGACATAAGACTCTTGGGTCAGAGATGAAGGTCAGTTTATTACTAGTAGCAACAGCAGTAGCTAGATTATACACATTTTTGCTGGTGCCCTATGCCCCAATTTCCACAGGGTGATGTAAAAAGGGCCAGTTGAAATTTTTACATGCTGTGGCTTGTGTGACTGTAAAGGGACTTAATTTAAGATGGGTAGTTAACATGGGAGACATTACCTTTATGCCTTTAAGCAGGCATACCTTTTACTTCAGAGGGAGGTACTATCTCTGTCTTCCTAGGCTGTTCATTATAAAATCATCCTTTCAAAATCTAAAACAAAGGGACATTGCTGCCTTCCTCCTAAGATGTGCAAAAACGTGATACTTATGGAAAATTGTCTGCCAACACTGATGTGAAAGTAAAAATCACATCTCACTTATTCATTCATTCTTCAACTATTATTCATTGGATTTTTATTGTGTTTCAGGAATTGTTCTAGGCATCAAGGTCACAGTGAACAAAGCAGACAAAGTCTCTGGCCTCATTGAGTGAATATATTTTAGTCAGTAACTATTTAAAATAGAATGAATGTATTACTCACAATGAGAAAATCCTCTTTTACATATTATAAAATTATAACAATAAAGGATAAAGTAGCAAATTGTCCTCATACATACATTCAAACTAGTACATGCAGTTTTATATAAACCAGTAAAAAGATATGTATGGGAAGAGCATGGAGTTTTGATGCAATGACAGTTAAAACCAAAAGGCATAAACATCTGGTATTGTTCTTTGCTTATACAACTAAAAATAAAGCTGAGCACATTTTTATATGTTTGTTGTTTTTATATTCCCTTTTGTGAAGTGCCTGTTGAAGTCCATGATAGTTAATTGTATGTGTCAACTTGGCTAGATTATGGTGTCCAGGTTTTGGTCAAACACTGGTCTAGATGTAGCTGTGGAGGTATTTTGTAGATGTGATTAACATCTATAAATAATTCACTCTGAGTAAAGGACATTGTCATCAATAAAGTAGATGGACCTCATTCATTCAATTAGTTGTATGCCTTAAGAGCAAAGAACTGAGACTTCCAGAAAAAAAGAATAAATCTGTATCAAGACTACCACTCATCCTCAGAATTTCCAGCCTGCTGGCTTCCCCTATGGATTTCAGAGTCAAGATTGTAGTATTACTCTTTCTGAAACTTCCCTCCTGCCAACGTGCTTTACAGATCTTGAACTTGCCAGCCCTACAATCACGTGCACCAATTCCTTAAAGTTAATCTGTTATTATGTATATGTGTGTATGGTGTGTGTACACACACAAACATCCTGCATATCTTATATATCCTCTTGGTTCTGCTTCCGTGGAAAACCTGGACTGATACAAAGTCCCTCCCACTCCCAATTTTAGTTGAAATTTCTGTTTCTACCAATTTGTAGTACTTCCTTATATTCTGGATATGAGTCCCTTATTAATATTTGTATTGCAGGTGTCTCCTTCCATTGTACGGCTTGGATTTTCACTTTCTTAGTGGTGTCTATTGATGAACAGAAGTTAGGCTCACCGGATTTATGGAAAAAAAAAAAAAGTCTCAGCTATGCAGTAGGGGAAGGATTTTTTTTTTGAAGTGATGCTGACTGAATTGATATCTACATTAATCAAAACAGGACTTGACCAATACATAAAAATCAATCCCATGGCACACAGACCTTGATATGAAAGGTAAAACAATAAATCTTCCAGAAAAACCCATGTGAGTATAATTTCATGATATTAGGGGTAGACAAATATTTCTTAAACAGGACACAAAAACAAACTTACCATAAGGGAAAATAAAGTAAATATTAAAATTAATGGCCCTTTGATTTTCCATATGGATTTCAGAATGTCCTTTGCAATTTCCCAAAGATTTTCCTCAATTTCATGATAGAATTTTAATTGGCATTGCATTGAATACTTAGGATATTTGGGAAGAATCAACCTATTTACAAATGGAATCTTCTAGTGCAAAACATGGTACATACTTTAATTTTATTTAGAACTTCTTTAGCTTTTCCCAGTATTATTTTTTTATTTTTATAGAAGTTTTATACATTTGTCATTAGATTTACTGTTTAGTGTTTGATTTTCTGTGCCATTTTCTAATTTTTTGTTACTGATAAATAGAAATAAATAAGGTTTTGCATATTGTCTATATATCCAGTTACCTTGCTAAATATGTTATTATTATTTCTCATAATTTATATATGTATTCTTTTGGATTTTCTACATCCACAATTATGTCATCTTAAAATAATGACATCTGCATTTTTTCCAGTATAATTACTTGTGCATTTTATTTCTCTTTATTGCTTAATGTCAAGGTCTAGAATGTCAAGCAAAGAGCTAAACAGAAAAGGGTGTAGCAGACATGCTGTCTAGTACTTAGTCTCAGAGGAAAGCTCTCAATTATTCACCATTAATTATAACATTTGATAATGTTATTTTATAGATACATTTTATCAGAATTTTTAACATGAATTTTTAAAAAGTGCTATAATATTTCTAGTTTTCAGAAAGTTTTAATCAAAAGTGGCTTTTGAATACCATTAAATCATTTTTGAGTCTGTTAAAACGTTCATATTAGTTTTTCATTGTGGTTGGTTAGTGTGGTGAATTTTTATTGAATTATTTTATAATTTATAAACATTCTTGAATTTCTGGAATAAATCCAGTCTCCTATAATAATGTAGTATAATAATATGCATTTTTAACAGAGTTGAAAAGTAAGACTTTATTTAACTTAATTCCAAACATTTATTCTTATTAACAGGTGTATTAGTCAGGCTTTTCTCGGGAAACAGAATCAACAGGAGACATCTGTCAATAATATGAGATTTTGTAAGAGTCTCTCACGCGACTATGGGGAGGCACAAGTCCAGGTTCCGCAAGCAGGCTGCAAACCAGGGGCTCTGAAAAATCCAATGAAAGGTCCTTGATGACTTTCTGGGAGAAACTGATTGTCCAAAGATGATCTGGAAAAATTCTCTCTGAATGTTGAAATCACTTTCCCTTTTAAGGCATTCAACTGATTGGATAAAAGCTTCACCCATTGCTGATGTAATCTCCCTGATTGATGCAGATGTAATCAGCCATCCATGCAGTACACTCACTGGTGATCGAAGTCCATAGATGCTCTTGTATTACAATTAGCCCAGTACTTGCTGGGACCTAACACCTGGACACAATTACCTGGCCGAGTTGACACATTAGCCTAACCATCACAACAGGTAAGGAGCTAAAAGACATCACACTCTCTTCAGAATTTAAGATTATCTTTTCTTCTCCAATTTAAGGTAGCAATACATTATAGTCTAGATCAGTTTCTTTTGAAAAATTACACATCTCAAGAATTTTCCACTTTACTTTATACTTTTCTATATTTTTCATGTTTTCTAAAATACATAATTTATCAATGAGGATTGAGTATGACTATAATAGAGTGATTTTAAAAAGACAGAAGTTTATTTCTTTCTCATATAAAAGAAGGCCACAGAAAGGCAGCTGCAATTGCCTCTCTGCCTTAATATTAGCCATGGTCATAGGTTTGGGATAACATTCACCCTCACAGGTCCCAGTGAGCTATGTGGGACCCAACCTGGCTCACTTAACATTGCAGGACACATTACAGGAAACACAGCATGGCAGCATGAGGCTTGTTTTCAGTGGAAAACATCTTTTCTCTTGTCTTCCTAGTGTCACCTCAGGTGTGACAGAACAAGATGGTTTGGGTGCAGAAGTTACTCTGGCTTAGAAGCTTTATGTTTTGTAAGAACTTTTATCTCTTGAAACAGCTCATGTGCATAGCTTCCAGGGATCTTTGCAATAGGAACTCTGCACTTAAAGAATCCCAAAGCCTATTCTTTCCAAAAAACGTTTATGGTAGCTGTCACAGTCTTGCCAGTCTAGATACTGGGAAGACTGCTACTCATGGCTTCTGTTTCCAAGGTTACTTTATGGTCCCAGAAGCCTCCTAGTTCTCCAGCCATCATATCCACATTCCATGTTTGCAGCAGGAAGAAAGAAATGAGCTTGCCCACTTTCCTTTGTACCTTAAAGCTTAAGGAAACTTCCCAGAAGCATCATGCAACACTTCTAATTCCATTCACTGGCCAGAACTTCACCATATGGTCACTTGTATCTTAGCAACTTCCAATTTAAAGAGCTCATCAGAGACGAGTCTAGTCTCTATGGTTGTTTAAACTGTTTAAACTGTTTATGTTTTTAATTCAATTCATGCCTGGTCCTGAATGAATCTGCTATATTAAGTTTTGTTATAACTGGAAAGGTATGTAGCCCACAAAAATGATACGATATATAAATAATTTAAAGAAACAGAGCCAATTATTTATATGAAAACTCTAAAATATTCATGATTAGTTGTTATGAGAAACATTTCATCTAGGAGTGGCTTCTAAGGCATTATCTTGAGTTTCCATCAAAGCAGAATTTCTGTCTCAGAAGAAGGAATATCAATAAGATGACCAGAATCCTCTATTTCAAGTGCAATGGTTTTTGCTGCTCATAATTCAGGTTTGAATTGTCTTTCATTTGAATCTCTTGCTCTTCTAACTCCAAAGGTTTATCTGGGCCAGAGCTATAACTTCATCTTCATTTTCATGTAAAAAACTTCAAATCATGTTAGGTCTATAGGAGAAATCATTATCTTTGGTTTGCAGCCACTCCACACCACCTATTTTTTCTTCCCCTTTCTTTTCTATCAGAAGAGTTCTTGTCATGCTGAGCTTCTTCATTGTAAGACATTTATATCAGCACTGTTTTATTATTGCCTTCTGGGTCCAAATGTGCCACATTTTCTTCAAATATATCACAGGTCCCAAGAGTGCCTTCATACTCCCCAGCAAAGACATAGCTGTCCATTGCAGAATGGGCCTCTCAGTATCCAGATATATGTTCAGCCATTCAAGCAGTTAGGCATTTTCTCCTGTCTGTTCCCATATTTCCCTGGTACATCTATGATGATCCTTAAGAGTTCACTGCAAAACTTTGCATTTATTTTCACATTTTGAGATAAAGTCTGGGTCAATAAATCCTGATTATTCCACCAGAGCCAACTGCTCTGCTTCCTCTTCCTCCTCCTCTTCATCATCCTGACCTTGATCCTTGGCCACCACCATGATCCCCAATAATATGCTTTTATTACTTTAATATTTCACTAACTTTGATTTCATATTATTTTGCTAATTCTTTTGCATCTGTCTTCGTAAAAGAGATTGGTCTGTAATTTTCCTTTCCTGTAATGTCTCATCAAGTATTTACAGGAAGGTTACTATGGTCTCATAAGATGTTGAGAAGTGTTCCTTCTTTTTCTGTTTTCAGGAAGAATTTGTATAAAATTGGTGCTGTTTCTTCATTAAATATTGGTAAGAAATCATTGATAAAAGTGCTGAGGAAGTCATGGACACACACCTAGTGGCCATCTCCTAGTCCTTGCTGACTCTCTCCTCTTTTTCTATTGTATGCACATATTTCAATACATTTCCATTCCACAGCCTGGGCCTGACCATACCTTAATCGTGGAAACCAGGAACAAGCAGCCCCAGCTGCTTCTCAGGGTGGAAACTGTGTCATGGCCACCTCCTCCTGGGTTGTGTAAATACTCTGCCCTTGAGCATCACAGATCTGTCTCTCCTTTCTGATGTGAAGTGGGGTGTATAGAGCTGCCATAGACAGTTGGCCTTCCCAGAAGACCAGACACAATGGAATCTCTTCCCCTGATCTTTTGGACCCTTTGTGCTGTGTAAGTAATAAGGCTGTCTTTTACTGAAAGTTTTTGTTGTGCCTGAGCCTGTGTTCCCACAAAACACTCATATAGCGATTCGCTCCAAATAAAGCCATTTGAAAATATTTATAGAAAAACTATTAAGTTAATTTTATTGAGGAAAGGAAAGATTTAAAATTAAAGATGCAATTACTTTAATAGATATTCATTTTTCCATTATTTTTTGTCTGTTTTATGTTTCAGTGTTTTAAGAAATTAAAAAAAATTTTCCCCCAAATTTCCAGTTTTTGAGCGTAAAGTTTATGTAGCAAAGCCCTTATTTTCATTCCTAATATTGGTATTTTGATTTTTTTCTTTTGGCATTGCTGAATCTTTCCAATTGTATATTTATATTCTATTTCAACAATTTCTTTTATTCTTTATTTCCTTCTTTTTACTTTTCTATGTTTAAGTTGCATTCATTTTTAAACTTCATTTGCTGGAAGCTTGGTTTTGTTGATGTCCAAGGTTCTTCTTAGTTCAAAACACTTTCTAAATTCCATTATTATTTCTTCTATTACCCATGGGTGATTTAGAAGTATGTTCCTTAATTTCCAAATATTTTGGATTTATTTAAGGTTTTTTAAAGCATAATGCCATTTTGATCAGAGAACATAATATGAATGATTTTGTCCTTTGACTATATTAAACTTACTTAATGTCCTACCATATAATCAATTTTAAGAAATGTTTTGAGTGCACTTAACAATCATATATGTTCTGCAGCTGATGGTTGTAGTGTCCTGTAATTTTCAATCTGGTCAATAAGTTTTTTGTGTTGTTCAGATCTCCAAATATGATGTAGAGATAGTTATGCCTATGTGTCTGTCTCCTTTATTTCTGTCAGTTCTTCCTTTATATATTTTGGGACTATGTTTTTAAATGCATACACACTTACGATTTTTAACAAATTTTGCTGAATTGATTATTTTAAGTTACATTTTTTTTTACTTTCTCTCCAGTAAAATTTATTGCCTCAAACTACAGTTTGCCACTTATTAGTGGCACTTACATTTTTTTTTACTTTCTCTCCAGTAAAATTTATTGCCTCAAACTACAGTTTGCCACTTATTAGTGGCAAGGTTATTTTGGTTCCGGGGAGCCAATCTTTGACTTTATTTGGGGTGTTTAATCCATTTATATTTAATGTAATAATTGGTTTATTCAGATATGATTTGTGTATTTTTTCTATAAGTTCCATCTGTCCTTTCTTCCTTTTATTTCCCTATTTTCATTATTTTTAGGGGAAGCCTGTGTTTGGATTATCTTATTATTCCATTTTCTCCTGATTCAACATGTTAGTTATTGAGGTAATACAAATAAATCAGGTTTTGAAACAGTTTGTCAGATTGCCAAGTAACACTCACATATATCTGTGATATTATACATGATGAAGTTTGACTAATGATTTCAAGGTTACAATCGCTCCTAAGACACATATGAAGCAGGGAGATTTCCAGGACTTCCCCTCCCATGTTTGTTCTTACCATTTTAAGGTGTGTTTTGGCTCAGATTAATTTATGAAGTCTTTAACAGATGTGAAATGTCACAAAACTTATGAATAAAGGAGTTACTATGATATTGAAAAATCTCCACTTTTAATATTCTAGTTAGTACAGAACTTTTGGATATATCATGATCCATATATCAAAATATCCAGATTTGTTTGCCATAAGAAAGACTAGACAGACCATACTTAATTTGATAAAATCATTCCATCGATAAAGATGTTTTTCTACTTGGAAATAACATTAATTTATTTGTCACATGGTCTGTTATTGTCATGTTTAAAGCAGACTTAATTATCACCTCCTTATTTCTTTCCCAGGAGTGTCAGCCTGTTAAAGTGAGAGAATATCCTACAGATTTGGTGCTACTTTTTTTTTTTTTTTTGCATGCCTACTATATTTTTACTAGTAACTAGAGATTATTATTGTTTTATTACATTCTACTCTAAATTAACACTCTTACCATAACCAGAATGATGTGGGAATCTTAAAACATTTCAAAATTCTTTGTTCCTTCCCTACTTTTGCTTTACTGTTGTCATAGATTTTAAATTATGCAAATATTTTAAACCTTGTGAGACACTACTACTATTGTTAAGTAATCAATGTTCATTGAGAGTGTCTCCTAATTTGTGCTGGTGTCATTTTCCTGCTGTCTAAAGAAATTTCTTTAGCATTTTTGAAAAAACATTACTACTGATGCCAAACACGTTTTTCTTATTTATATAAAAGGTATTGACTTGGACTTTTTCTAATGATTGTGTTATTTACTTGTTAATTGATAAATATAAAATTCTATTTTGGCTGTTATTTTCTTTCAGAACTTTAATTCCATTATCTTTGTTCTATATTACTTCTGAGAAGTCAGCTATCAGTCTTATGCATTGTTCTTGGAAGATAACTTTTCTGACATCTGTAGCTCTTTCTTAAACATTTATAATCAAATCCTTAATTTCCATTTGATTCTTTATTATTGTTTCTAGAACTCTGGTGATATTGTCTATCTTTTCCTCTAGATTTTTGAAAATATTAATCATAGTTGTTTTAAAGTTCATATCTGGATGTTCCAATATCTAAATTACTTGTGAGCCTATTATTTTCATTTTCTAATTTTAATTTGTTTTAGCTTTTTGTTAATGTTTCTTGCATGCTTGATATATAAAAATGCACAGAGTGGATTATGGTATGTTTTTTCTAAGAGGACTTAATATTCTTCTGTCAGGCAGATAAATTTTGGAAATATTATCTCAATTCAGTTTAGATTGGCAATTAACGTTGGTAAACTTCTGATTTGCTCTTTTCTTATAATGTAGTATTTACTTCCAGGCATGAAAAGTCTTTGTTGTTTACTACCCTCCAGCACCATATGAGTGATGAAATATTTGTTCATTTCTTTAAATTCTTAGGTCCAGTTTTTCCCAGAGACTTACCATATGCATATGTATATGTGATTTCTAAACACCTCTATGGGAAATAACACACAAACATCAGACTGACTTTTCTGCAGTTCTTTCCTCACCATGAGTTTTGTCCCTCTTGATGTGACTTCTTTGGATGTACTTAACACCAATAACTATTTCTGTAACTCAGAGTCTATTGAACTCCTAGTTTCCAGATTTTTGCTTTGCCTGTTCGACCCTGTCATCCAAATACCCTGGAGAAAGCAGAAATAAATGTGAAGCTTCATTTAGTGTTCTTCATTTCCATCTGGTATCCTTTATTCTCAAGTTCTGGCTGCCTTGGTATCTTTCTGATGTTTTCAAGAATTTGACTAACGTATTTTATTCAGCTTTTATAATTGTTCTTGGTAGGAGGGCTATTCTGATACCAGCTACTTCTTTAAGGCTAGAACTAAAGTTGTGTTTCACAATTTAAATATACTTTAATGCAGAGGTTAATGATATAATGTCATTAAATGTATCAATATGTCATTAAATCTTTGGCTTTTTGTTTATATAAATGCTTAAGATTGCTTTAAGCTCTACCAATACATAAGCATGTTTCTCAAACTCTCTATGTTACAACTTCCTCATCAGTAAAGTTGGGATAATTAGAGTCACTACCTCATGCTGTTGTGATAAGGATTAAATGAATTAAAGATATAGATATGGATGTAGATATATATACAGATATAGATTTATAGATATAGCACTTAGAAAAAAATCTAATACTAACAGAACTAAAGTTTTGTAAACTATTGTAATAATTATTATTATTTTCATACTCAACTCAAAGGAGGATTTAAGGAGGAAATTCAGAGACATAAACATCCTATAAATATGTAAAAGTGCTCAATATAAAAAGTAATCAAGTATATTCAAAAAAAAAAAACTTTGAGATAACATTTTAGAAAACTATATTAATTTTTTTAAAGTATGACAATATCAAATGTTGAGGACACTGGGAAATCAGAATACTTATACATCAATGATGGAATTATAACTGAATAACACTGCTTTGGAGAGAAATTGAGCAATGTTTAGTTCAAATATTACAATCCAGCTTTACAAAAGTTTGAATTATTTTATAATTAAAACTATAATTTAAGAAAGAAAGCAAAACACAATAATTGAAATACACAAACTAATAAATATTTTACACATAAACCAAAAAATCTTTTGGATATGACAATCATTATTTCAACACAAATGTGTATTCATTTGTTCTAAAAAAAAAAAATGAAGGATTTTTTTTAAACCATATCTACTATTGAAGACTGAAGAGAGTCTACATTATAGAGGAGGAAACAAAAAATTAACACATAAAATCATTGAAAAGCTGTACATATTACTATTTTTTAATTAAGCAAGATAACATGGAAAAGAATATCAGGACTGTGTGCAGGGCAAAAAGCAGAAGAGTGTTGTAGAAAATAGGTTTTGCTTTGGAGCGTTCAAAGTCCTGAGATCAAATCCCAATCCATTTTGTTACCTCTGTGTGACCTCAGACAAATATTTTAAATTCTTTATGTCTCGGTATCCTTATCCTTAAAAGAGGCCTACCTCACAGCATTTGTGTAAAGATTAAACATAAAACATTTAGAACGGTGTATGGGAAATAAGCTCTTAGTAAATTTTAGTTATTAATTAAATACAATGGTCATGAAGGTCTGACTTAGAAGCAGTTATTGAAGCTCAGATGTTAAGAACTGCAAGCCACAATGAGTCTTCTATGGGATGACAGAGTAGTTACAAGATATGTCATCACCATCAAAATGTAAATTCTTTTCCAAAATATCTTTAATTATAATTAACTTAAAGAGTTAAACAAATAATATTCTGACAGTTAAAAGTTGTTTTATGAATACCCAAAAGAAAAGGGTTATCATCCTGAACTAGTTCATTCCTGCGGCTATGGGGCCCTTTTGATTGACTCAGGCTGGATCTTTGCCCCCTACTGGAGCTTTATAAAAACAGAGACACAGAAAGACACAGGGAGAAAGGAAGCTGCCATTTTGATCCTGCCACATGAGAGAAGAGAGAAAGTAGAGAGAGAGAGGACTCCAGGTTCGCTTACAGTTGCAGAAAGGCAGAGAAACCCTAGAGGATGAGAGAGGTTCCAGAGTCTGGAATCAGCAAAGCTTAGAGTCAAGAAAGGAGGTCTCCAAAGGACTGGAGGGCTGGGTGAAGAAACTGCTCAAGCCTGAGGAGATGAGCCGCACCAGCTTGCTTCACCACATGGCAGGACACCAGGATCACCAGTAGTTGACTTTGGTGAGAAAGTATCTCTGACCATGCCTTGATTTGGACAGAACTGTAAGATTTACCCTAAACAATTTTCTCACTATAAAAGCCAACCCATTTCTGGTACTTTGCTTTGACAGTCCTATGGCAAACTAAGAAATATTCCTAGTGTTGCTGTTTATTTAATACCTGATGTTGGAATGTATCCATGCTTTACTCGAACATATTCATACTTTATGTTTCCTATTCTAATGAAGACATTCTTGCAGATTACCACAGAATTTCTGAACTCTAGCTTTCTTATCATTTGATTCGTGTCTTTCTTGCAGCTGTGATGATTTCCTTGCAGAAGGTTATCATTAAGTGGAGGGAATAATTGAAGCAGAATACTTTCAAAGTCTTAATGATACTTACTTAGGTTTACTAAAAATATCTATACAGATGCAAAAACACAAGGCTAGTAATGTAAAGTATATTTTTATAAACACTGCTCAATATCAATACTAATCCAGTATTCAAACTATAAAAATCAAATGGTAAGAATACAAATATCTAAAGTCATTTGTAATGTGTCGCAATTTTAACAATCTGGTATTTAAAAAATGCCTTTTTGATGTTTTTTATTACCAAAAATGTACATTTTCCAATATATATAAGTATATATGTATTTTAAAACTATATCTCCTTGCATATATTATTCCCCTTAAAAATTTATCTCAATTTTTATGTATAATTTACTTTAAAAGAACTCCATGGAAGAAGCAAACCATCCTTAATTTTCAGGGAAAAAGATAGCACAGGTTAAAATTGAGCAATTCCCACATGGGTACTATAGCAGAGCTATGGGGATAGTCTATATGTATAGTTCACTGCACAAAATAATTTTTATTAATAGTAGAAGTTAGAAGCTGCATAATTTACTTCAAAATATTTATTTCTTTATAAATACATCCAGAGGGATAATTTGTTTGCCTGAAAATCAAATAAAATATTTATCATCTTTACTCTTGTTAATAACCTACATTCTAAATATTACTTCATTTATTCTAACTTCTAAACTGTTCTAATTTAAAGAGAATATGTGCTTTAATTACGTAAAATAATGACAAAGTAAAGCTAATTTTAAGTATTGCTTTTTCTGTTTATTTGGTTGCCATCAATTACATTTTAGTTTGAAATGCAAAAGCCTGTGAAAATTATTTTTCCTTTTACTAAGGTAGAGAATATTTATTTTTAAATCAGTAACAATACATTTAAACTTCCTTTGATCTTATCACTATGTTTAATAAAGTAATGCCACCTTTCTAATTATTTCCTATGGAAGTCACAAAATATATCCAAGTCACCAATAGCTTCATAATATACAAGTAACCTTCTACATATAATTTTTTAAATCTTCTTTTCTAAACCATTTTAAGAAAGAATCATCAAGGGTATGGTAACACCTAGTAAATATTTATAAGTAATTTTTTTTTTTAAAGATTTATTTATTTATTTATTTATCCCCCGCTTGCTGCTTGTGTTTGCTGAGTCCACTCGCTGTGTGTTTTCTCCGTGTCTGCTTATCTCCCCCTTGCTGTGAGGTCCTGCTGCGTCAGCCTCACAAGGAGGCCCCAGGAAGCGAACCTGGGGCCTCCCACATGGTAAACGGGGGCTCTATTGATTGAGCCACACCCGCTTCCTGCTGTGAGGTCTTGCTGCATCAGCCCACCACGCAGCGCGGGCCGGCCGGCCTGCCCTCAAAAGGAGGCCCCGGGAAGTGAACCCGGGGCCTCCCATATGGTAAACGGGAGCTCTATCGATTGAGCCACACCCGCTTCCCTATAAGTAATTTTAAAGGTGACAATTCTAGTGTTATCACAAAGTTTTACTTCATAAATAATGAATCACAAACCAAAAGTTAGTAAAAGTTGTAAATACTAACAACTTACAATTATTCTGAACAGAAACAGAGAATTAGAAATTACTTACATTATGGGGAAAAGGAAAATAGATAAGTCAAATTATTCATAAATTTATTTTACTTTTTATATAAAATTTTTCAGCAATATTTTATTTATTTTAAATTTTTTCTATTATACTGTATTATATTATATATTTGTGACAATTTCCCCATAATATTTTATATACATTTAATATATATACAAATACTCTCTATGGAATCTATATTTAAACTTACAAAAAAAGACACAAAGTGATACAAAGATGCAATTTTAAAGTGTTGATCACAAGCAGAGCAAAATGGACTAAGTTTTATAGGGATACTTTTTAGACAAAAATACAATCCTAAAATCATGTAGGCTTAATATACTTTTTTATTTTATCAACAATTAATAGAGAAAAAGCACATTTTTTTGTTGTTGTTGTTATATTGTATTCATTCTTTCCTTGACTGAGAACAGTAATTTTCAATCTTGGCTGCACATAGAAATCACCTGGAAAGCTTTGAAAAAATAATGATGCTAGTGGTTATAGAGATTCCGATTTAGTTGATTTGGGATGAAGCCTAGACATGGAAACTTTTAAAAGTTCCCTCTGGTCATTCTAATGTGTAGTCAAGATTGAAAAGGCTGCTAAGTGGGAAATGGAAGTAGTAGTAGACTTTTGGAAGAGTGTGTCCAACCAAGGAACTACCCTACCTTACAAAAGTCTAATCTGTTTCATTCATGGCCTCTTTTGTGCATGTGTGTGCTATGTACGTGTGAATGTAACCAAGGATAATATTTTAGTAGTCAGCTAACTTTCAATTTTATTACATTACATCTTTTTCATGTGTCCATCTATCCATCCATCCATCTGTCTAATATTTATGGTATGCTTACTGTGAGTTCAGCCCCTCACAACAGTTTACCCTGGGGATCTGGGAAGTTATGAATTAATGGGACAATTTTATCAGAAAATTTTAAAGTGAAAAAATGCAATAGTAATGTGAAATTAAAATATGCATATTTAGTACTGGGAAGATATAGTAGTAGAAAAAAACAGTAACTTTTAAAGAATTGAAAAAAATTAAATAAATTAACTGGATTTAATTGATTAATATAAAATATTGCATACTTTAAATAAATATATAATTCTTGGTGTGTCTAGGGACTGGTTTTATAAAATCTATTAAATTTATAAAAACAAAGAAAATCTTAAATATTTAGAAAACTTAAGATTTTTATGATGTATTCTCTGATCTTAAGCCTTTAAAATAAAAAATAAATAAATAATAAAATCATTACCAGAAATCAAGGGAAAGTAAAGAAACAGACTCCTAGATAAAATTTGGGGTCAAAGATGTAATTACAAGGAAAAACTCAAGCAATTTGTGAAGCATACAAATCCTAGTGGGCTAGGTAAAGCCATACTAAGGAAAATTTAAAAGCACTAACAGTCTTCAATATTGAAGGAGAGAGATAGAAAATAAAGATTTAAGAATTTATCTTGTGAAATTAGGGGAAAAAATGAATAGGTGCCACTAGGGAGAGAGCATTAATTTTTTTAAAAAGTTAAAATTAATGAATGGCCATCCTGGACAACAGGTGTCTACATCACCTTTACCACAAAGAATAATACACTTTATGTCAATCATTGTTATTTTGGGTCTTACTCTTACCCTCAGTTCAATTCATTCTAACAGATTCAATTCAAGCCATTCAATTTCTGTGACTTTTTAGATTATCCAAAATCGTCAGCAATATCCACCAAATACACTAATTTTGCTTGAAAAATAATCCTATACTACAAATAGATATCAAAAATTTCTGAGTGCTAAAAATAACACTCAGCAAACTGACTACTCATAGGAAACTGACTAATGTAATATACTTTCATATTTGTGCACCATCTGTGAAATAGGTCACAAATTTAGCTCATGGGACATATAAGCCATATGGAAAATAGCAATAAAGTAAAATAGGAATTCACACTTCACAGTTGTTTTTTTGTGATTAAATATTAGCTGTTTCAAATTTGCAAGTGTGGAGTCCACATATAATATATAAAGAAGGCAGATAATAAAAGCTGCATTTATAGGTGCTTTAATATTTCATGCTTTTATTAAGTGATATACTGCATTAAGTGTATATGTAGGAAAGAAATAAATAACTCATTTGAATAGATTTTAAATACCTATGAAATCAGTGTTTACCTGATAAATTTTTAATTTTGATTAATAGAAATAAAATCTTTGGACCTTTCAGAAAGGTGTGCAAAGAAAATAGGTGCTTCAATTTAAGTCCTGTGAAATTTATAGTTATTTTGTAATAGACCATTGGAGACTCCTATAATCCTTCTCTGAATTTTTCTCTTCCCGTCCTTATACCTGCACTTACAATTATTTAGAAATACTGGGATGAAAAAAAGTGAATAAGAGTTTAAGTAAATGAAAAATTTGTCTTTTTCTGTATATAAAATATAGATAAGCAAGGTTACTATTTTGAGGTTTAGACATCCAGATACTATAAGCAGGGCAGACAAGCTCAGGAATTTGGCACTTTGTCAGTGGGGCTTACTTTGCAATTTACGCTCCCCAGTGTAACAGAGTTAGATTCATTTATAGTTTCCTTACATATGGCTCTTCTGCCCCTTTTATTTGAACCTATAATTAGCACTATACTTGATAAATATATGTCCCAGAGACTTAAATCTTTGGTCCATTCATGTGCCATTTGAGCCCTGAATCTCAGCAAAGTTGCAAAACCTGCTCTCTAGTTCATTGGACTCACCCAGGACAACTAAAAAGGAGATGATGATGGACACTTCCCATCTCAAGGAACAGAGTGTCTGCAACTGTAAGCAAGATAGTTTCATCTATCTGCCCCATGGTATCTAAGCCCCCTCTCAGTTATAAACAGAGTGGGCATCACCATTCCAAAATCCTCAAGATTGGGAAATGAACAATGGAATAAAGTAGACTTATTAGTATTCTATTATAGACATATTATTATTCTAGCAATGGAAGAACTTGAATCATTGATATAAAGGCAGTGGCTACCAGAGGTTCTGAGGGGAAGGAGAGACAAGAATAGATATAATATGGGATCATTTTTGAGACATTGGAATTATCCTGCATGATCTTGCAATGACAGATACAGGCTGTTATATATTTTCTCATAACTATAAAATTGTGAGGGTCAGAGTGTAAGCTATAATATAAACTATGGCCCATGGTTAATAGCAATGCTTCAATGCATGTTCATCAATTGTTACAAATGTAGCACACTAATGAAAGATGTTGTTAATGTGGGAAAGTATGGGAGGGGGAGGTGGCAGGCCATATGGGAATCCCCTATATTTTTATGTAACATTTATGTAATCTAAAACTTCTTTAAAAATTAAAAAAAAAAATTAAAATACAGAATGTGTTTTTACTTTATTTTACTTTTCTTTGTCTTAGTTTGCCAGGATCGATATAACAAATATAGAAGACTGGTTGGCTTAAACAGAAGTTTATTGAGGCACAGTTTTGGAGGCTAGAAGTACAAAATCAAGGTATAGTCAGGGCATGCCTTCTCCAAAGTCTGTAGCATATTAAATTGTGTCTTTTTGCCTCTCCTGTGTCTTCTAGTTCTGTGTCCAAATTTTGCTTGCTTGTAAAGACTCCAGTCATGAAAGATTAAGGTCCCCACTGTTTCAGTTTGGACTCATTTTAATAGTATCATCAAAGATCCCATTTACAAGTGAGTCCGCATCCACAGGACCATGTTTAGGATTTGAACATGTCTTTTGGTGGACATGATTCAATCCACAACAACTTATTTTAACTAAATGAAAACATAATATTAATACTTCAGTTATTTAGAAAAATGAATGGGAAAAGGGGTGGGTATAGAGGAGACAAAAAGCACTGTCCATGGTTATCATTTGTCTTTTATCAGGGAGCAAATACCCAGAAACATTCCCAGCAGATTTCCCCAAACTTCATTGTCCAAAGCTGAGTTACAAGCTCACTCCTAGACTAATAACTGGCTAAGGGGATGAGATTGCCTTTGTGACATTTCCTGGAATGTTCACATTGCATCTAAGGGTAATTGAGGTTATTTTAGGAAAGATAAAGGGGGTAGCTAATGGTTAGGCAATTGACAGTGCCTGTCCTAAGACTGCAATCCTGGCTTGAACAAAATGTTGTGGATAGTAGCATTGCTATTAAAAATTAACTTTATGAAAAATCAGCTACAGGGTTTGGCAACTTTGGTTATCTCTTTAAATTGACAATTCAATGTAAAAGAATTTTGTTGTCTGATATAAATCACCCATGTCAAAGGGGCAAATGACATTTTTAATGTTTTTCTCCTCCATGACTTTTTGTCTCAGATTTAACTTAGATTATTTCCTTAAGGAAAATAGTGCTGTAATCAATGCACAATCTAGATTTTCTGTTTATCATGTAAAAGAAAGTTTGTGTAACAGAGAGGAAATGAGGAAAAATTGGATTATTGTATATGATTTGTTCAAGAGCATTTACAAATTGAAACTATGGCTTAGTAATCTAATTTCTACTCCTTCAAGAAATATCAATCCATGCTAATATAATCTCTACCTTTGATCAAGAACTCCCACGGAACTACAGTAGATTAGTTATTTACATATTGATGAATTCAGTGTGAGAGTCCAATTCTAAAATACCTTTAATAACCTATCCTTTCCTTTTGTTTTCTCCCTAATTCATGTTTTATTTCATTTTGACTTCATATATTCCATTAGCCTTGTAACTGATGCCAATACCTGCAGCCTCTAGGCACCGCAACTGTTTTACTATTTTTTTTTAGGTGGTATCCGGAATAGAACCCAGGACCTCTGCATGTGAAGCACTCACTCAACCACTGAGGTACACCCACTCCAACTCAACTGATTTTAGATGCTTCTACAGGATCCATTGTGGCACAGGTTATCCATGCTAAGTATTCACAGATTTTTCACTGTGTAGAAAATATTAAAGACAAAGCTCCATAACCTGACATAATATGTTGCTCAATATCTGGCATCAACCTATTTTAAATGGACTCTGCCAATAGTTTACTAATAAATTACTCAATTAAATAAAATACAATGTCTTGTCTATGTTTTGAGTATACTATCTTTCATAACATTCCTTATGTTGCACCTTATGCTGGAAAAGATCTTCCCCTATGGTAACATATCTAAATTGTACACATCTTGCAAGTACCACTTCAAGTCCCCAAACTGAAAAGAAGGCAACCATGCTTCAAAAAGCTATTTGTAAAGTTTGCATTTTTTCCTAGATTTTATTTAGGTAATTTAGGCTCTGTTTCTCCTAAAAGGCTGCAGGATCTTTGAAAGTAGGTACCACCACACCCCTCCCCGAGTAATTATTGCATTTTATCAAACACCTACAACTGTGCTTTGGATGTAGTAGGCACTCAATAAATGGTTGCTCAGTAGAGGCATGGGAGAGGGAACCATGGAGAAATGAAAAATGAAAGAATTATTTAATTACATAAACTAAAGCTTAGTATAACAAATTAGTCTTCTTCAGTGTTTGAAAATAAATGTATGTTATAGAATTCTTGAAAATGTGGAAAGTGTTGTATAGTGTGAATCCTTGAAAGAAACTGCTTGGCCCAGGTCCTTCTAAAGACTTGTCTAGACTTTAGTGTGGACTTCCCTAATCCTAGTCTACATCCCTGACTCCATCCTAAGCTCTTACCTAATATGAGGCAATATTGCAAAACCACAGACCATAATGGTCTCAGAAGAACTACGTGACCCTCTTCCATAAGCTCATTGCCAGATCCCCTCTGAATTTCCCCACACCCCTCTCAGTAATTTACTAGTTCTCCTTTTCTTTTCCCCATTGTGCCCTTTAAAAATACCCAGCTACCAGTGTGCCAGTCAGAGTTGAGACAGGCTGATGATGGCTTCTCCTCTGTCCTACTAAGGCAGTTTGTATGAAACCTGTCTAGCCACTTCAATGTTCTTGCTGTTCTTTGATAGCAGTAATTTTAAAGAAATATAAAAAGATAAAAATTTGAGAATATTTTCTCTCTGAGAAAAGAATTCTTCTTGATCACATTTAATTCTCAAAGTCTTGGATAGTATTGAGTTAATAGCAATTATTCAATAAATATTTGCAAAATGAATTTTCAAATTATAGAGTAAAACCATTACAAATAAGAGAGGAGGGGCAAGATGGTAGCAGAGTAAGGAGCTCCAAGAGTCAGCTTGTCCTACAGGACAGTTAGTAATAACACAGAGCTATCTAAAGCACCTGTTTGGGGGCCCCAGGAGACCAGAAGAGCATCCAGCAACATCCTTGAAAGTATGGAAGGAGGAGATTGCCCATCTGCAGAGAAGATTCATGAGTAGAGCAGTTCACGCTGCAGAGATTGGTGCCTGCAACGCAAGCTGACTTGAGACCTATTCTGTGGCTGGAGTTGGAAGCTCCATTTCCCATAAACGGGAAGAAGTGATGGTTGGCCACTGACTTCAGCTAATTAGTCAAGTTGGCTGGCTAAAGTATAGTCTTAAGAACAGCTAAAGTTTGAACCTGTCCAATTTTGAAAGAGGCTGGTAGCTGCCATTTTAACTCCACCCCCAGCATGAGGGGAAGTGGGGCTGTTTCACAGTGAAGTTAGGGACTGACTTCTTTCCACCAAGATCAGATTGCAGCCCTAGCCTAGGCTCCAGCCCCACCTCCAGCAGGGAGGAAGCTGGCAGGACCTGCACCAGCTTCTCTGGGTAACTGCAGGCACTTTCGGCTCGCACAGACTGAAGAGTTGGACAACTGGAGCTCCATCCCTGCACTCCAATAGTGTAGGAGAGGAGCTGTGCTCCCTTGGCCTCTCTGGGGAACTGCAGGAAGTTTCAGCCCACATGAACTGGTTTGTTGAGTACCTACAATTCCATCTCCACTTCTGCCCCCCTCTACAGGATGGGGGAGGGGGGTGTTTTTTCAGCCTTTCCAGGGAATGGCAGGCACTTTTGGCCTACATAGACTGAACTGTTGGACATGGTGGCTCACACCCCCTAAAAGACAGAAGGGACAGTACTCTCTCAGCCTCTCAGGGCAACTGCAGGCATATTCAGTCCACATAGATTTGATTGTTGGGCACCCCAGAGGGTCCATCCCCACTCCCAGCAGGGATGGGGGGCTGGTGCTATGTTAGGTTGCCTGAGCGACTTCGGTCATTTTGGACCCACATAGTGTAGATTGCTGTCCACACCTGCAGTCAGTCTCTGCCCCAGGAAGGGGAGGAAAGGGCATGAATCTTCATCAATCTCTCTGGGCTACAGCAGACAGCTTTGGCCTACACAACTAGGCTAAAGAGAGAAACTGCACCCAGAATAAATACATCAAGTAAGCTAGATGCCAAGACACCAACAAAAAATTACAGTCCATACCAAGAAACAGGAAGATGTGGGTGAGGACAAAGAATCCGAAAGCATACATAGAAAAATAGCAGATCTTATGGGAATGTGCGGCACAATAAATGAAATTAAAATCACAGTGGAGGCATATAACAGCAGATTTGATGAGGCAGAGGAAAGGACTGGTGAGCTTGAAGACATGGCCTCCAAAAGTGAGCATACAAAAAAATACATGAAGAAAAGAATGGAAAAATTGACCAGGGTCTCAGGAATCTAAATGACAGGAGGAGACATGCAAACATACATGTCATGGGTGCCTCAGAAGGAGAAAAGAAGGAGAAAGGGGCAAAAGAAATATTTGAAGAAATAATGGTTGAAAATTTCCCAACCTTATTGAAGGACATAGATATCC
>JAQZBX010031856.1:0-18449 GCA_029593785.1 Cabassous unicinctus
TTTTTTTTTTTTTTTTAACTCATGAATTACTCATTTAATACATTCCTCAATTAGGTGGATTTCAATTTTTCTTCACTGAAAACTCTTAGGACAGAGGGTCTATAAATAATTTTCAATCTTAAGCTACATGTTGGGAGTAAAAGTTTCTTCACATCTTCTCCAACAATGGGCATTAAATTTTTTCTTAATACTTGCCAATTTGATACTTGAAAAACAGCAACCTAAATTCATAATTCTTTGATTAATAGTAAAGCTGTATATTTTAGGGGCTATATGTATTTCCTGTCTTAAGTTTTGCAAAAGTTTTCTCACTTTACTTAATAACCTTGTTTAGAGTCTTTTTTGTTTTCTGAATTTTTAAATTTATGTATGGTATACATAGTATATAGGGATGAATAGATATTTCATTTTACTGTTCCTTTTAAAAATAAAAAGGCTTTCCTGCCCCCAAATCATATGGTTATCTGACATTCGTTCTAACTCTATTATGTTGATATATTTTACATTTATTCCTTAATCTATTTTGATTTCATTGGATATATGATGAGATAATGATTTACCTTCCCTTCTCACCCATTGTTTCTTTATATTTATATAATCCATAAATGCACAGCTTCACCAAAAGACCAACTTTGAAATGCACTCATTTCTAATATGTCTTTGGATTGGTTTCTTGACCTTTTAATTTTTTTAAGTTAGTCAATATTATATGAGTCTCATTTTTCAAAATTTTGTAGATATTTTCAAAATTCTTTTGGCTACTCTTGGGTATTATTCCTCCAAATGAGATTTAGAACCATAATGCATGTATATGTGTAGGTGAATGACTATATATGAATACATATGAATGTTTATGAATATACATGAGCAACATAATTCTATATAATATTGTAATCTTCCCATTTTATTTAAACTTCCTGTTCCTTGGCAAATCATTATGGTTTTCTTCACATTGACCTTGTGCATTTCTTCCTAAGTAACTGCCTATAGATTTCATATACTATATTTATCTTATTGAGAAAAGGATATTTTCCTTTTTCTTTTTTATTTAGATCCAGGAAAACCAAAATTACATAGAAATAATATATATTTAAAAGTAGCTGTTATAAATTAAACATAACTCCAGTTTAGTTTTTGACCTTGTAGAAATAAATAAGGGTGCTATCATATTTCTTATAAGCAGAAATAATTACATTTCCATTTCAAAATTTACACTTATCCCATTTTTTATCCCTTTCTAGATCAGCAAGTGTTTCAAGAATTATGAGTAAAAAAAAGTAGTGCCTGTGAGCAATCTTTTAATTTCTTTTTGGAATTTGACAGCGTAAAATGCTTTACGATATTGAGTTTGGTCATATGAAGTATCAATCTATTCCTAGGTTGCAAATTATTTTTGTTGTTTTATAATGTTTTCAAATCAGCAATAAATGGGATCAGAAACATATAGTTGGGTGGGATTGTAGTTGCACGTCCTTATTCTATCAGAGCTTTCAAAATCAGCATCAACCACCCCATTGCCCCTAATAGCAGCAATAATATTTGAATATGTCAGACTCTTGCCAAGTGTTTTCAGATTATGCTGCTTCATAAAGTATATTCACCAATTTTCCTCCATTTTTGAGCTTTGGAAAAGTTTTGTTGCATAAAATAACTCAATTATTATTCATTTGAAATTTTCAGATATTTACACCTTAACTTGATAATTGGTATTATTAAAATAAACCAAGCATTACTCTTCACATTTTTGTGCTCTTCTGTATTGATATGATCCCTTTATAATTACTAAATTGGTGTGTTTTCCTTGTTTTTTTTTTCTTAATGAGTCTTTTGATCAGTTTATATGTATTTGTTTTATCATAAGAAACAATTCTTCAATTTATCTATTGTTCCTGTTTTTCATATATTAATGATTTTCTCTGTTTTATTTCTTTTTATAGCTTTAATTTATTTCTTTTCTAACTTTTCAAGTTGAATTTTAGTTCACTTTATTTTCATTATCTTAAATGATAAAAGTTTATTTAAGACTACATATTTGCCTGTCGGTACAATTTTGTTGGTTTTGATGTTTTATACTGTTATTTTGTTCTATTCCTAGAGTATAAAATTCTAATTTTTAATGTTAGTTCCTATATCAACAACCACTACACACACATAAACTCAAGTAAGCACACACACATACACACACAAACATAAAAACAATCAATCAAAAAATCCAGAAAGTCCTAAAATAAGTGGCTTGGGTAAACCTATGTGAAAACACAGGTTCCTCCAAAAGTTCCTCCACTATTTGAAAAAAAATAGTTTATTTTCATATTATTCTTTGTATGCACAAATGATTTGTACTACAATGTATAAATATTCCAGAAAGCACCATTTTTATTGTTTGAGAGAACAAAACCCTTTGGGTCACATCAGTTTTCAAATTGAAAACCACAAGCACTACATAAACATATTTCAATATTTGTGGGGGCTGATTTCCTCCTTGTTCATTTAGAAGCAGAGTTTTCTGGAGATCTTTGTAACAAACTGGTTCATGTCTAATAGGTTTATATCACTCAGAACAGCTAGGTTATAGCCCAGTATCAACATCAAAATTAGTGTCTTAATACAATTTGTTTTCATCCATGCTCTATATCCGGTATTGGTTAGTAACGCCTGCTAAACAATTATTCAGGGTGGTGAAAAATATTTAATATCAATAAATATTTCCAACATCTCCACCACAGTGGGAATAGATGTGGAAAATCTCGAACCGCCTTTTCAAGCTTCTGCCCAGTCATTACTCAAGTCACTTCTATTCTGATTCCATTGGTCACTGCAAAATGCTTGGCCTGCGTTTGGGGATGTGAAACCCTTTCATGTTTCCAGGAAGGGATGAGAACCAGAATATTTATGAACAACTCTAAAGCAACCAGAGTTCACTCCTTAATTTTCACCTTTATCTTCGGAAAAAATTGTGTTTTCTCATGCTACAACAAATCCCTCTCTTTTTACTTTTCTTCATTATTTTTCATTCCTCCATTCAATGAATATTTATTAAGTGCTTTATAACATACGAGATACAAATCCTTGATTAACAATCCTCCCAGTTCCATAACTCAGGAAACCATCTAAAGATTATCTGAAAAGTTCTGTAACCTTTAAATGAAGGGCAAAGAGCTTTAAGAAAGAAATGTAATTGCTTTAAAAACATATTTTTATTCAACTAGTTTCAATACAAGTAATTTGCCAGGAATTACCTAATCATGAAGTTTTCCAAAGTGTTGTATAAGGGTGTAAGGCTTTCCTGACAAAATGAGCTAGCTGTATAGACAGCTGGTTAAATGCATCCTACTAAGGACCTTTAGCATGCTTGAGAACTGAGGAAAACCTATCGAAATGCTTTTCCTGCTGAGTGACCAAGGGGAGCTTCAGTCATTTTTTCTTACAGGTGCACAGCTGCACTCTCTGTGAAGACTATTTCAAGTAACAGTCTATGCACTACTTTAAATTCAGATGATAAAAAGCAGATTGGCAAAGAGTCATTAAAAGCATCAATAGAATGAAAACCCAACAGTTACATTGTCAGTGAAAAGCCTCTTTTTGCCTCTTGTCAAATATGTCCCTGTTTGATATATTTTTTCAGTGGCTCCAAGAAAATAATGAAGCAAATTAAAATCAATATGAAATTACAAA
Organism: Cabassous unicinctus; assembly: GCA_029593785.1. Taxonomy (NCBI): domain Eukaryota; kingdom Metazoa; phylum Chordata; class Mammalia; order Cingulata; family Chlamyphoridae; genus Cabassous; species Cabassous unicinctus. The sequence continues at coordinate 3,676 of JAQZBX010031856.1, forward strand.
TCAAAATACTATTCCTGGTTTGACAGAAAGACAGAAGCAAGAGTATTTCAAATCAAGGGGAAAAATCCATCACCAACTCAATCTGTAGTGCCTTTGCTTTCTGAAGAGACTATGACTCATTCCTGCTGCTATTGCTAGGCAGGACAGGTTGAATCAGGAATGGGGAAACAGACTTCAATTAGAAATTCACTAAAATTTGTCAGATCCAATAAGACACTAATGTTATTTCAAGGGGAAATGGTAGGTGCATTTTTTATTCAGTCTGCCTCTCTGAATTTTCATTCCAGGCTCAATTCCTTAGCTGTTATTTTTCATTCTTTAAAAAGAAAAAAAAAAGTGTGAAAAGCAGGAGGATAAAGTCAAGGGAGACGTTTTGTTTATAAATCAAATGAGAAAATTTCAAAACACATCTATTGCTTTGAAAGACAGGTTGAACAGCTATCATTTGAGAGTTAACCAGATCTGTGCACTCAAGCACTTGCAGTAAGAACATTTTAAGTATTCAATTGCAATCCTTTCATTTCTGTGGAATAATAGAAAACAAGTGGGAGCAGGAAAACAGTAAGCAGTCCCAAATAACCCAGGGTTAAAGGCTTTCATATCCATAGACAATCATGCTACATTTAGTTAAAATATTAAAGGACACCTCAAGTCTCATAGGTACCTAATACACCACTGGGATGCAAGATAATCTCTTTTTTTAAAGAGTAAGTGGTGGTGTATGTATTAGGTCAAAAACTATCTACAGCAGTCGACATAAAACCAAAATTAAGAACAGTAAGTAAGATAAGGCAGAATGTGCTGTGTGAATAGGTGGTAATGTTGACCCTTATGCTATAAATGCCTCTCCATAGCTTCTTAAATCATTGAGGATATGACTGTTAGGAAAGGTGAATGACAGACATTCTACATTATGACAGAAACTAAAGAAAATCTCCCTTGTATAATATGTATAGACTAAGAAAAAAGTTCTCATGTAGATCCCATTGTTTCATAGCACAATCATAGTCAAATGTTGAGACTTGGGTGACCAAGGCTAATTTCTTTGTTTTATGGAAGAGAAAACTGAACAATAGGAACCTTACTTAAGGCACACAGTAAATAAGCAGAAGTCAGGGGCTAAAGGCAAGTGATTTCACTCTTGCTCCAGCACTCTTCCTATATCACAAAGTCTCAACCAAAATAACATATCTTTACCATCTGTGCATTTGGTTCCAACAACTCTAACTTTTAGGAGATCTTGAAGTATTTTACTGGACCCTGATAAAAAGTCAATTTGTATTTATTTTACCTGAACAACTAAAATAAGTTAGCATAAAATTAGTTGCATGAATATACATGATATACTATAAAGTGTTTAATAAAAATAAGATTTTAGGGAAGCGGGTGTGGCTCAGTGGATAGAGCCCCCGTTTACCATTCGGGAGGCCCGGGTTCGCGTCCCGAGGCCTCCTTGTGAGGGCACACCGGCCTGAGCGGTGCAGTGGGCTGATGCAGCAACCTCACGGCAGGAAGCGGGTGTGGCGCAATGGATAGAGCACCCGTTTACGATATGAGAGGCCCCGGTTTCGCTTCTTGGCGCCTCCTTGTGAGGGCAGGCCTGCTCGCCCGGCGCCGTGGGCTGATGCGGCAAGACCTCACTGCAAGGGGGAGATAAGCAGACACAGAGAAGACACGCAGCGAATGGACACAGCAGCACAAGCAGCAAGGGGGGGATAAATAAAATAAAATAAATAAATCTTTAAAAAATAATAATAATAAGATTTTACTATTGTCATTTCAACTATTTTACAAATAGGCAAGATTTATGTAAGTGTAGAAAAACAATATATGAATGCAAGCATGTATGCTTGATATGGTTCTGAGACCAGCTGATGTGGAAAACAGTGGTTTCTTTTTTATTTCTCTTTGACTCTATATACCCAATAGACTTAGCTTGCTCAGTCCACAGTAGGATTTTTAGAAATGTGAATTAGTTGCCAATATTAACAAATTGAAGGAGTTAAAAAAAAATCCAAAATTCCATTTTCTTTTGATATAAGACCTGCCATCACTGGAACTACATCCTGAAATGGCAACTATTACATTAGACATATAGAAAACAAATAGCAAAATGGAAGAAGGAAATCCTATCTTATTAATCATTACATTGAATTTAAATAGATTAGATATTAAATTTAAAAGGCAGAGATAAGAAGAATGGATAAAAACATGATTCAATTATATGCTGGCTTTAAGAGACACATTTTAGGTTCAAAGTCACAAATGTGTCACAAGTAAAAATATGGAAAAGATATACCAGGCAGAAAGCGGGTGTGGCTCAATCAATAGAGCTCCCGTTTACGATATGGGAGGCCCTGGGTTCACTTCCCGGGGCCTCCTTGTGAGGGCAGGCCGGCCCGAGCGGCGCGGTGGGCTATTGCAGCAAGACCTCACAGCAAGGGGGAGATAAGCAGACACAGAAAAAAAACACACAGCAAATGGACACAGCAAACACAAGCAGCAAGGGGGGGATAAATAAATAAATAAATCTTTAAAAAAAAAAAAAAAAGATATACCAGGCAAACAGTAACCAAATGAGAGCTGCAGTGGCTATACTAACATCAGACAAAATAGACTTTAAAACCTAAAATGTTACTGGAGATAAAGGGATATATTCTAATTATAAAAGGGGGCCAAAATATCTCAGTAAAGTATAATTACAAGCATTTGTGAATCCAACAACCAATCCCCAAAACACTTGAAACAAAATTAGTTGGAATAGAAAGAAGAAATACACTATCACTAGTCAACAATATTTGGAGATTTCAATACCACACTCTCCATAACGGATAGAAAATTAGACAGAAGATCACCAAAAAAAAATAGAAGACATGAACACCACCACAAACAAACTAAACCTAACAGACATCTATAGAACACTTGAATTAGTTTCCTTGGCTGCTTATTTTTTGGTATTTGCAGTGGCAACGCCCCACTCTCCTGGTACCATAATTTGTTTTTGTTTCCTTGGCTGCTCAAGCAAATACAATGCAATGGGTTGGCTTAAACAATAGGAATTAGCTCATGGTTCAGAGGATAGGAAACAGTCCAAATCAAGGGGCTATAAAGGCAATGCTTTCTTCCTAAAGACTGGCATTCTGGGGCTGGTGCCAGTAGTCTTTGGTCCTGTCACATGGCAATGCACATGGCGACCTCTTCTGGCTTCTCCCTTCTCTTCCCAGTTCCACTGACCTTTAGCTTCTTGCTTTCCATGGCTTTCCCTCTCTCTCTCTGTCTGAATTTCATTCTGCTTATAAAGAACTCCAGTAAAATGATTAAGACCCATCCTGATTGAGGTGGGCTGCACCTTAACCTACATAACTTCAACAAAAGGTCCTACTTGCAATGGGTTCACACCCACACTCGTGGATTAAGTTTAAGAACATGCTACCTGGTGTACATAGCTTGAAACCACCATAACACTCTACTCAACAGCAGCAGAATATACATTCTTCCAGGTGCATATGTATACATTTTCATGATGGACCATATATGAGGCCAGAAAACAAGTCTCAAAATTTTAAAAGAATTGAAATCATTTGTTTATTCTCTAACCACAAAAGAATGAAATTAGGAATCAATACCAGAAAAAAAGGGGAAATTTGCAAATATGTGAAAATTAAACTACACAGAATCGTTCCAAGAAAGCAATCAAATGGAAATTAAAACATGCACTGAAATGAATGAAAATGTATACACAATACATCAAAAATTATGGGAAGAAGCTAAAGCAGTGCTTAGAGGGAAATTTATAGCTGTAAATATCTAAATTAAAAGAGAAGAAAGACCTCAATCCAAGAAGCTAATCTTCCATGTTAAGACATTGGGGAAAAAAGAGCAAAGCAAACCCAAAGCTAGAAGGAGGAAAAAAATAATAAAATTGGAGTGGAAATAAATGAAATAGAGAATAGAAAAGCGATAGAGAAAAATCAATGAAACCAAAGGTTTGTCGAAAAGATCAACAAATTTAACAACCTTGAGGTAGTCTGGCCAAGAAAAACATGAAGATTCAAATTACTAAAATCAAAAGGAAAGAAGGGACATTACAGGCAACCTTAAAGAAAATAACAGGATTATAATGGAATACTATGAATAATTTTATGCCAACAATTTGATAATTTAGATAAAAAGGACAATTACTGGAAAGATATAAACTATAAAAATGGACTCAAGAAGTAGTAGAAAATTTCATTAGAGCTGAAACAGATAAAAATATTGAATAAGTAATCAAGAAACTTCCCAGAAAAAAGGCCAAAACCATAAGGCTTCCTTGGTAAACTCCCTGCTGTTTAAAGAACTTTTCCAAAAAACAGAAGGGGTGGGAACACTTCCCAAATCATTCTATGTGATCAGTATTACCATAACAGCAAAACCAGACAAAAGAATCACAAGGAAAACAAAACAAAACAAAACAAAACTACAGCTCAAAACCTCTTGTGATGACAGATGTAAAAATCATGAAAAAGTAGTAGAAAACCAAATTCAGTACCATAAAAAAATAATTAGATACATGTTCAAATGGGATTTATCCAAAGGTATGCAAGGTAGGTTCAACAAACAAAAATAAATGGAATATACAATATTAATACAATAAAGTTCAAAAGCTTCATGATCATCTCAATAGGTATATAAAAAACAACTGACAAAATACAATACCCTTTCATGAAAGAAAAAAAAAAAAAAAACATCAACAAACTAGGAACAGAGAGGTACTTCCTCAACCTGATAAAGTCTATTTACAAAAAAATTCCACAAATAACATCATACTAAGGATAAAATACTGAAATATTTTCCCCTAGATATGAAACATGACAATTGGCCAAGTACATGAAATGATGGTCAACATCATTAGACACAGGGGAAATACAAATAAAAACCACAATGAACTACCATTTCAAACCCACTAAGAGAACTATAACTATACTCAAAAAGATAGATAATAACAAGTGTTGACAAGGTTGTGAAGAAATTAGAATCTTCATACATTACATCTGAGAATGTAAAATGGTGGAGTCACTTTGGAAAACTCTTCTGTTGATAGTTACCCAAAACTAAATCATAAACTTACAATACAACCAAGCAGTTCCACCCTTAGGTATTGTATTAGTCAGCCAAAGGGGTGCTAATGTGAAATACCAAAAATGGGTTGGTCTTTATAAAGGGTATTTATTTGGGGTAGAAGTCCACAGATACCAGGCCATAAAGCATAAGTTTCTTCCCTCACCAAAGTCCATTGTCACGTGTTGGAGCAAGACAGCTACCGACATTTGCCCAGGGTTCAGGCTTCTTGGGTTCCTCTCTTCCCGGGGCTGGGTTTCTCTCCGGGCTTAGCTCCTGTTTCCTCCACAAGGTCAGCTGTAGATGATCAGGTGAAGGGCTCACTTCTCTTCTCCTGGGGCCTTCTTTCCAACATCAAAGCTGCTTCTCAAAGACTGCTTCAACTCTGTTCTTTGCCTTGCCTTTTATATTCGATACCCCACCCACCAAGGGGTGGGGCTCAACACCCTAACCATAACCTAATCATGCCCAGATTAACAGATCAGTTTACAAGCATGATCCAATATATTTTTGGAATTCATAATTACATCAAATTGGCCAAAGGTTACAGGTATATACACAGGAAAATGAAAGCATACACCCATCTAAACACTTGTACACAAATGTTCATGGAAGCATAATTCATAAAAGTAAAAAATGGAAACAACCCAAATTTCCATGAAAAAGTAAATGAATGAATAACAAAATGTGGTATATCAATACAATGATTATTATTCGCCCATAAAATAGAATGAAGTACTAGTGCTTGCTGTAATATAGATGAACTTGAAATGTCATACTAAGTGAAAGAAGCCATACACAAAACACCACATATTGTGTAATTCTATTTATGTAATTCCTTGTATAAGCAAATCCACAGAGACAGAGAGTGTAGATTGGTGGTTTCCAGAGGCTAAGGAAGAGGCAAATATGGGTCTAGGGTTTCTTCTGGTATCATAAAAGTATTTTGGAATTTGACAGGGGTGATAATTGACAACCTTGTGACTATACTAAAATCCACTGAATTGTAAACTTTAGAAAGGTTCAAGTTAGTGGTATGTCAGCTAGATCTGACATTTTTAAAAAAAGATTCACAAAAATATTTTGATGAAATTATCAATATAAACTATGGATTGTCCTACATGAAAAGGAAGGATGATTCAGGAAGAACCTAAAATTTAGAAACTAGGACATATAAGAGAACATGGTTGAATCTGACAAATGGTAAAGTACATTACTTAGAAATTCAACTGATTATATAAACTAATATAAAATATTAAGTAAATAAGTACATGAAAAACAAAATAACTGCTTCAGACTTGCCTGAAGAAAGTACATTATGAAATATCTTTCAATTAATTCCTAGAGAGGTACAGTTGATCTTCTCAGCTGGCAAATATGATCTCTCTTCTTTGAAGAAAGTTCTTTCCCGAAAATTCATTAAAGCTATGAACTAACATACTGGGCTGCTAACTACCCAGGCCACAGTAGAACCAGCACTTTATAGTACTAATAACTTTGAGATATTAGTGATAATTCTATCCAATTCATAAAGCAACATTAAGTGTCAAAATTGAAAACAGTTGGCAGCTATGAATTTAAATGCCATATATTTAAATGGCATTTAAATATATAAAATCAATTTAAATGCCTCAGCAGAACTGGACAAATACAACCCATAAGTGAATTGTAACTGCCACAGAGGGCCAAAAATAACTTTCTAATACTCTCATTAGTTTTCAAATCTTTTATTACTACAGATATGTCCTCCATTAGCTGTTTATGCATATATAAATAACTGCATAATACTTCCCATTGGCCAATCAGCCTTTTAAAAAATAAATACAGGTGCTTTTGAAAGATACAGTCTAATCATATTATCACATATAAAGAAAATGATCTCAACTCATTTGCCATAGATCACAACACAGAAAGCATAGTCTGTTTACTCACTCCTGTGAAGTAAATATATTGGAAATTAGTATTATCTGACACATCATTTGTTGGGTCAGATTACATGATATGATTAAGCTGACTTTTCCTGTTCATTATTTTCCTAATTACCAAGGCCAATAGTGTTTCATCTAAATTATGTTGTGAACTCAAGCAAGAAGATGTTAAGTGTCTTGCACTTAAGTGAGAGAACACCCCCTTCCTCCCTTTGGTCCGTCTCTAATCATTATCAATGTCAAGGACCATGTAAATTTTTTTAATGCTAACAGAATCTGGCTCATTTTCCCCTGAATGCAAATGGTGTAGATTAGTAATCCAACTAATTGACAAATGGGATATTTATAATGTGAAATTAATTTCATTCTTTAAATTTATTAATACTAGTTAGCATTAGAAAATCGAGCATCAAAACTAAACAACATAATTGTTACATAACCCATAGAATAAAGGATTTAATTTGATATTAATGATGACATTAATAGGCATATAATGTGCAAATACAAACATAAATATTTTGAAAGTGAAAATTTCTACTTACGCTATAGCTCCCAACAAACAGGTAATGCCACTAAATGATGCTTCCTTGATACTACTATCTTGATTAACCCACCAAACGACATATGAACTGAAATTGTGTATCTCACCTCTGTGTAATGTAAATTTGTAGGAAATCTGAATAGCACCCAACTAAAGGTGCCAGATTTCGTTTCTTTAACGAAAGGATAAAGTCAATGGTGGTAATGTATTGTGATACAAAATATACATTTTACACATGATTCCAAGGTTCCAATCTGTTCTGAAAAACTGCTGAAAATACTTTTTCTCTTTTGTTACAACTAGTATGACGCCATTGCCTCCTTAAGCAAGGCATTTAGCTAAAGGGAGCTGAGAGAGAAGACAGAGTGTAAATCCATGTGTTTCTACCAAGGATTCCTTGCCTGAATTGCACTTTTCTAATGGTCACAGCTAGGTTGAATCAGACACCTCTAGGGCTCCGCAACCATAAGCTTGAGCTATGCTCCTCTAGCAGTGCTGAAAAGGTATGTTGAGCTCGCCAAATTGGCAGGTACAAGAGCCCTCTTGTGGTTATGGGGAAAACCCTAATAGGAGAGAGGTAATAGAGTGTTGTGGTTTAAAAACTAATACATGCAGCAAAGGGATGTACCTTGAAAACGTTACACCAAATGAAGGAAATCAGTCACAAATGACCACATAGTCCACATATTATACAATTCAATTAATATAAAACGTCCAGAATATGAAAAACTATAGAGTAAGTAGAGTAATGGCTTCCCATGGTTTGGGGGGTTGAGGGATGAGAGCGAGAACATTGACTGCTAATGGGCACAGTGTTTTTGGAAGTGGGGTTGTGCTGAAAATCTTCTAAAGTTGTGGTAGTGAATTCGTATATTTAGTATTCACTCTGTGAATATTCTAAAAACCATTGACTTGTACACTTTAAATAGGTGAATTTTACTGTAGGTGAGTTCTCAAAAAGCTGTTACATTTAAAAAAAAAGAGAATGGATTTATAACATGGGTCCATCACTTAGGAAATACATAATGAAAGCTACCTAATTTTTCCTAAATCTCAGTATATTATTAATATCTGAAAACAGGATACCAGTACCTACACTTCAAAGTATTGAAGAACAATCTTCACATGTTGTAAGGAGCTCAATAACTATGAGTTATTAATAAAGCTAACCAAAGCAGCTCCTTTCAGGGTAGTCTCTGAAATCTAAGAGCTGCCATTCTATGTAATATACTGTGTCGACAAAAATGAAATTCATTTCCGGAAACTTCATTCACATGTTTATTCTCAAATATTTATAGCGCGCATACTGTGTGCTTGACATTACTACGTACAAATAAAACCCTAGATGGACTAATATGTTGGTGGATGAAATATCCTACAATTGACAGCTTTCTGTCAAGTGCAGTGTTAATCAGTGGCAACCTGAAGTGGTTTTTAAAATTTATTATTATTACATGGCTTAGAGGTTTTGTGGTTTTCTTTTTCTTTTTGAGTTTGGTGGTTTAAGGTACACATCCAGTAGAGGTGCTTGTAGAAACCAATGATGAATTCTGAAGTCTGAAAAGAGTGCTCTATTAGCATGTGCATCTGAGTCTGCTAAGCCCAGACTTCACACTGCTGCAAATAACTCTGTACTATTTCCTAAATGACTTGCCTGCTTTTTCTGTGATTATGATTTCTGCTTAAGGCTGATAATCAAATTTCTTACAAATCAAAAGGAATAAAACATAAGGTGAAGCTGTTAAAAATCAGCTATCAACAAAAAGGTCAGGGCCTCCGGCAATGAAAAAGAAGAAAAAATTGTTCCCTGGTCAGGTCAAGAATAAATCTGATACAGATTTATTCTTGATATAAAGCAGAACCATTTACAGCCACGGAAATTTTTTAACTAACAGTAAAGCACATTACAAGCTTCTTTAACTCAATTTTTGCTAGCATTTATTGCGTTTAATAAAATACCTAAATGTCAACCAGATTTATAAAAATGTATTTATAGCTTAATGAATGGCTAAAACAGATTATTCAGGAACACATATAATGCAAAGCTTAATATTTTAAATTGATATGGATTTTTGTTTTCCTCCCCATCAGAGAAGTAATTAGTGTTTGCTTACAAAGTTTTTTATTCTACAGTAATGCATTCTAAAAATATATGTCTGCTATACAGTTAACACTCAACATCAGAAAATTTGGTGTGTTTATATATTTCAATTTGCAATGAATTCAAAGAATAGTAAAGGACTTAGTATGACTTAGTACAAATCTGGATTTGAGGAATAATTCCATTAATATTTTGAAAATGATTATCCAGTAAGTTGTTATTTCCTGCAGGTGAACCAAGCTCCTATTTGAAAGCCACCAAATGGGCCCTATTTTCCAGGTTTCTCTGATAAAAGATTTTATTGAAAACAAATAAGGTTCACTGACTAACTCTACTCTGCTCTGCTTTCTGGGCTAAATGGAAAGAGCAAGGAGTCCTAAAAGAGAATGTCAGATTTACTGTTTGGCCTCAAAATAAACATCTACCTGTGGCTACAATTTTCAAGGCACCTGACTTTAAGGAAGAAGTGTTAAAATAAACATTGCAAGACTTCCAAATAAACTGGTCCTCTACTTCTAGATCTTTAAACAAACAATTCTGCCCTGCACTTACAGGACCATACAACAAGTTTATTAAAATCACCAGTTTAAACAACTGAAAATAGATTTTTAAAATGTAAAACATGCAAGAGTATTTTATATAAAATAATCTAAATCATAAGGAGAGTGACCCAATATACTCTTTTTAAAATTCTAGTTCAAAATTTCTCACTGAGATGAAATAACCCTGGTCTTCTTTGTAGGTTATATGAGGAATCTACCTCAATTAGGCAAACCACTCTTCACTAACTGTAACTCAATTATGGAAATTGCTTTGTCATCTTTTTCTTATAGTCTGACCTGGACCATATCTGTCAGAGGACATACACCCTCTCTGGTTTATTTCAAGTAGTTATTAGTAGAATATCACAGAGGGTATAACCTGATAAACACTTAGATTAATCTAAAAACAAAATAAACATATATTTCATTAACATGGTAAATCTGACTCATTTTTAAACTTGTACTTTATAAACATATTTACTAACAATTTAAATTTTTTAAAAATTAACATTACTGTACATAGTAGTCTCCTAAGTTCTTTGGAATGTAAATTATGATATTTTAGGAACAGAGCCTCCATTAAACAAAACAGTCATTTGATCTATTTTAAGGAGAATATGGAAAAAGGCTTAAACAAAATAAGCAATATCAAGGAATTAACTAAATACCTTTAAAAAAAAATTTCATGAACTGCTCTGATGTCAGCACATGTCAACCCCACTTTCTACATCTATAACTCTATAAATTCACTGATTTTTATAGTAATTATTAATCTTGACTATAAAAGAAGTACATATTAAAACCCCGGTTTATGGCAGTAAAACACTATATTTAGGGAAAAGTTTTCAATAATATACATTTTTTCATTAACCTCCAGTTTAAAAAGAAATTCATTTAACAAGAATATTCTCTAAATACCACACGCATGGTCCAATAATTCACATCTTGTTATAATGGTTTTTTTTTAACCTCATTTCTTTAAATTTATGGACAAAATTTTTAATGCTAGATTCTTTTTATCACCATAAGTATGTTCCATTTCTGTATGTATAAGGAACATGAGATTTCCATCCACTTTCAATCTCATTTGATATAAACCTGTTTAGAAGTCAGAATTCTGTTTAATCGCAACAGAGCAACACTGAACTCAGAAGTTAAAAACCACCTCTGACCACTGAGAATTGATGAAGTGGTTAGTAGATGTGATTCTCACAGAAATGGGAAGTGTCTTTGAAGAAATGGCTAAAAGGAGGAACACTAGATTATCGAAGTCTTATGGGCAAAAGAGACATTAATGAATATTAATTTAAAGAAAAACATATTCATTTGCAAAATGTTTTATATAATACAAAGAATTCTCATGTGTATGCATTTTACACCTTACAACAAAATGCCATTGCCAAATGTTTTATATAATACAAAGAATTCTCATGTGTATGCATTTTACACCTCACAACAAAATGCCATGGTCATGTAGGCGATGGATTAATTTTTAAATAATATTCATTTCTTTTTAGAAAAAGACATAGTATTTAATCTAGCAATACATGCCATGTAATTTCTTGTTTGTCATTCATAGCCTTCATTTATAATACTCATTAAATAGAACCTTTAGAATATACATTTCATGCACAATATTCTTTTTTAATTGGTCTAAATTTAGCAGCAAGATTTTTCATCCACAGAATTGGCATGTTTCTAACTTCTTAATTTGAATGTCAGTCAAAGGATTGGAAATTCATTCTCCATTAAGCTTTGAGAGAGAAAGAACAAAATTTTAAATTCCCATTAGTTTCAAGGGCGTTTTTGATACAGGCAGAATGCAATTAAGAAACTATTTTCTCAAAATACGGGGTTAATTAGATAATTAGTTGTGTTAAGAATAGATGAGGTATTGCATGTTAAAAAAATTAATATACTAATTCTGACTGAGTAATTATAACTACAGGGACAAAAGCCAGGTTTGAAAATAATCCTGTTAAATACCAAGAAAAAGGTTGAGACTAGATTTTTAAATTGACTAACAAGATGAAAAAGAAAGCCCTGTCAGAAAAAGTTGAAATTATACATTTATAACTATTTTTAAATATAAAATCAGATATATATTTAAAGGTGGTTTATTACTACTTAAGGTTTATTATTGTTTACCTTATCATGTAAGGATTAGCTAAGTGCTTTCATTTATTCATATAACTGTTCATTCATCCAATATCTATTTGGTATTTACTTTGTTCACTGTTCACGCTGCTAAGTGTGCATCACTCAACACAATAGTCAAGTTTAATTATATGTCGAGGGAGACAGAAAATAAAAATAACAAATATGAAAAGTATACAGCATTTGATAAAGTCCAAAATGCTTTGAGAAGTAAATGCGCAGGGTTAAATCTGACAAAGGTGCAAAGAAGTTGCAATTTCAAATAGGCAGGTCAGAGTAGGAAGTTCAAAGAAGGTAACATACGATTTGTATCTCTATTTATTTATTGAAATTACTTTTCAACAAGATCACTGAACATAATCTTCAAAATATTTTGTAGTTTTTAAAGGCAATTGTAAAAGAATCAAAACATTTAACATCTTTTGTAAATGTTGTAAATACGATTTACACAAATAATTTGATTTCTTTCTGATGGAAATTTAAAAATGAAATTAAAAACAAAGCCTGTCCAAAATTCTTTTAAGATGTAAATTAATTACTAAGCATAGTTACTATTCCAATAGCTGCAAATAATATAAATTATTTGATTCATCACAACATCAAATCTGGAAAAATCTCACTAATGAAGGATTGAAAAACAACAAATCTGACATTTAAAATGGTCTTAAACTGAATTATATTGTGATGTAAATCCACATTTGACAAGAGGACGCTTCGGTGGTCAGAATTACCATAGAAATTCCCTGAATGCTCCAGGGCATTCAAAAGGAAAATAATGCCTACAAGGAGAGACCTGATGAAATATCTCTTTTTTTTTTTTAATTTCACCATTCCACTATCCAAACTTCTTTAATCTCACTCAGCTCTGTTTGGAAAGAAGCTGAAGGGACATAGTTTAAAATAAACTCCATAAAACATTTAGAATACTAGCTTGAAGATCATCCAAGCAAATCTAAATGGTTAGTTCTTCCTTAAAGTCCAATCTTCTAGTTCATTGAAATTACAGTTTTTTTTTTTAAGGGGAAAAGGTGGTAACATAAACTAAAACAAACACCCTTCTGCATACACTACTGTCACCTGCAATATCTCTGACCATTTTATTTTTCCTGCCCTTTTGTCTGATACAACCTCAAATCCAGAGTTGCCATTTCTATTTGACTAAACTTCGTCCTGGTAAGTTGGCAACATTTATACTTATGCTCCCTGAGATGAATCACTCTTCCCAGGAAGAATCATTTAAGCTTGTTCTCCATCTTTTGGTCTTCAAATAATCATCACTTGTAAATGATGGCAAATCAAAGTGGTGTCAGAATTTTTTTGACAATCATTAATGCTCTTTAATAACTTCCACAGAAAAGAATTAGGGACAGACAGCCTGTTCATAACTGACACTTGAATACTGTTTTTAGTAGGCTGAAAAAAAAAAAATCACAATTCTTCACCCTTCTCTTTACAATGTGATTTGCAGCAGCTCACATCAAGATGTGGAGTCTATTTCTCTTAAAACCCAGAAGAATTCTAGGGTCCCCCAAATATTTTAGCACAAAGACTTCAGTAAATTAATCCCTTAATAATTTTACCATAGCTGATATCCTATGTTGAAAGAAGAAATAGCGAAAAATTCAAAAGCTTAGCATCCATTCAATAGTCATAATTAAAAATGAATGTCAAGCACTTCTAAACGCCCATTTTTACTTCAAATGTCCAAAGAGGGAGTAAATAGAACTAACAGTAACTACAGTGATACTGCAAGTCTAATTACATGTTAAAAAATTATCCCTCATTTTTAAATGACACAAAGGCCCCACATGACTTTTAGTCACCTCAAGTTGTAGGGAACTTGTCTCCCAACTATCTCCCTAGGTGCCTGTCACCCAGTCGTTCAACAATTTGCTCACTGCTATCCATGTCTCCTCTTCACCCATCTTCGGATCTGTTATGCTTCCACCCTTTCACAGGAGAGGTTCTGAGTTAGTTTACCACAAACTATCTGCAATGACTAGGGAACTCAGAGGAAAACTCTTGACTGGACTTGGTTATACCAGGGCACACCTGCCTCTATGGAGATCCTAGTGTCAGTGCCGAGCTTTCTTCCTCTCCACCTGCTTCTCCTTCACGTCTTCACCTCTCAAGAGAGATCACTTCTGCCAGACTATGTGCTAAACTACCCTTTCCACTACCACCCTGAGCTTTCTTCTGCCAGTTTTAACTCTCTGACTGTGGCAGTTTGATATTATTTATGAATTCCAAAAAGAGGTACAGATTATGTTTGTAAACTGGTCTGTTCCTCTGGGCATGATAACCCTTTGATTGTATTAGATTCAGCTGAGATGTCTGATTAAATTATGTTAAGATTAGGGCTTCGATTCAACCACGTCATTAGAGTATGACTCATCGGTGAGTCC
>JAQZBX010031857.1:0-10752 GCA_029593785.1 Cabassous unicinctus
TAATTATAACTTTTGTCTTTTGCTCTCGTAGAAAGGAGGGAACATCTTGTAACCATCCTCTGAACAGAAGATATCTCTATTTGTTTTTAAACTTCTAATAGGACATTTCTATTTCTCCTTTGACCATCAAGTATTCTGCCTAAGCAGAGTAGACTGTCACCTTCTACTCCTCCTGACCCCAAAATCCTACCTCCATTCATCTTCTAATTCATTTCTTCACAAATGTTTATTGAACACCTAGTACGTGTCAGTCAGTGTGCTGATTGTATATCTCTTAATTCCTTAGTTAGCTTACAATTTCGTCAGCCTGATAGAACAGAAATACTTCTGGGAGGAACCAGTTCTTGAAGCTAATATCAGTTATTTACACCTTAGTATAGATATGTTTCAGATGCATTGCTAAGAGTGGCTCTGATATGAGAGAGGAAGAGAACGTAATGCCAGACACCAATCTGCTCTTCCGTGGGGAAAGGCTGCCAGTTAAAGAGGTATGTTTAGTCCAGTGAGTAACATCATTAAGAACCCTCACATTCAGTTCAAGTGAGAAACCTGTGAACATTATCTCCCTCTAAAAATGTGTAGTGTTCTGTGTATCAACCAGTCTACCTATATGTGGAAGCTCAGAAGCTCCAGTGGAAAGGGTCTTCTTGACTTTAGGGGTTGAGGTCAAAAGGATGCCATTTCATGGTCTCTATTTGTGCAGCCATTTTTCCAGCACTGGGTGTATTTAGAGGAAGCCATGTTGTTAATATCCACAGGGGCTCCTGACCCAGAGGAAAAATTAGTCTGAGTTGTATGGATAGATTTCTTTTATAAATTTGAGGGAGACATTTCACTTTCTTCTTGTAGGTTCTGAACTGGAATTTAGGGAACCAAGTTTCATGTCCTGCCTTCCTACTGGCATGCTGGGAGATCTTGGGCAAGTCACGTCACTTCTTTTAGTCACACTTTTTCACCACTGTAGGAAGAAGTCCACCAAATAGCTCCACTTCCTTTCAGCTTGAGTTTCTGTGATTCCTTAACTCTTCACTTTGTTTATAGCCCCTTCTAAGCTAAACATCTTAGTTCTCTTAACTTCAGAGATGCTGCCTTTTCCATTTTATCAATTTTATACATAAATTATTTAAATTGTAAATTTGATAACACTTTTGACTTTCTACCAATAAATTATGTAATTATTATTTTTTAAACAAAAATCGCATTATTTGCCTTATATAGAATAATGAGATATATCTATTTTAAAGAAAATGTGAATGAGCTTTTAGAGAGTATTCACCTCAACTTTGGAGTTGGCGGTTCTTGTTTACTCAGTGCATGCCAGAACTATGACAACATCTATAAAAATAGGGTGTTCCTGTTGCCCAGTTGTCCCGTGGCATTGACTTTGCTCAGAGGACTTTCACATTTACAGTCTCAGCTGACCAACGTGGAGAGGCTGTTGCAATTCATTTAGTAATAAGCTGCGAATGAAATCAGGCTGCCATGAGGGGAGATATGTTGGCTTATTTTCTTATATGGAAAAGACTTTTGGAGTCTATATACTTGTGTGAAGTTTACAAAAAATTTTTAGAAAAATGATTCAGATGAAGCTTAGGTTCACTACTTGACATTGGGTTCCATTTGAGTGGTCTCTGGGCTTATGCTTACTTCTGGACACTTTGTACAGTGCTCAGGATATAAAGAGAGGTTAATTGGAAATCATTTAATTTTCTAAAATGGTAAGGTCTAAAATGACAGGTTAAGACTCATTCATATCAAATGAAAACATGTGTTTCTGATCTTTGACACTTTTTCTTTCTTCCTTACTTCTTTCTTTTCTCTCTCCCTCATGCTGCCAACCCCCTCCCCTGCATATCCCCCTTTTTTAGCAGATCGTTTTTGAGCACCTAATACATGCCACTGCAGGGTAGAGAGTGTTCCAAGGGGAGGAAGTAGCTTGAACAAAGGAATCATGGAGAGAGAGAGGGAGCATTTAGTTCATGTGGTTTGAAGTTCACATGATTTTGAAGTCCCTACAGTTTGAAGTTCATGTGATTTGAAGTCCAAAAAGTTTAAAGTTCATATGGGTTGATGACAGAATGCAAAAAGAAAAATGGCTTAGGTGTGGAGAGATCAGCCAAGACTGGGCCAGATAACTGTGGCCGCAGAGTAAAGAACAAAATGGACTGGAAAGTAGGAGGAGTAAGGGAAAACTTGATGCAGTGAGACTAGTTAAGAGGCTATTACTAATCCGGACACTAGGCTTAGTTCCTGAAGAAGGTGGAAGCTCTGGTGAGCTCAATGTCATTTTAGGCCTGTCTTGACTTTGTCTTAAAAGTTGTTGGGATTGATATTGGAGACTGGGTAATAGTCCAGACTAAGATAATAGTCTCCTCAATTCAAGTATTGGCAGTAGGCAAAGGAAATAGGGATATAAGACCTGCCTCCTCCCCTAAAAAAACCTTGGGACAGCCAATATATCCATGTTATTAGGCACTTGTCTTCCCTAGGGATGTGGAAAACTAGCAGGTGATTGAGTGTTTGGCCGAATGAGGCAACACTCATGAGGAGAATTTATGCTATGAGACATTCTACCACTAGTTTCTTTGGCTCCCAGGTTGCAGAAGTAACACGTTCTACTTGTTCTCAAGTATTTATTGTGACCTTTAACTGTTGAGACTGTGGTTCAAATTGCTTGATCTTGATTTATGAAATGATCAGAACTGCACAGTGGAACAAGACTCATGTTATTTTATATCCCTGACTATCCATGAACAACCATATGTCTGATTTATTACAGTTGGAATTACATGAATTGGAGTAATGCTTTATTCCTTAAGTTTGAGCTCTCCCTATCTACCCCTCCCCCGCAAACTTACATTCTCCCAGAGCTTCCTGCCCTTCTTCTTCTTTCTTCAGATAATAATGTGTTTATTAGGTTTTCACAGTTTTTCCCTTTTATTAACACCTTGCGTCAGCGTGGTACATTTGTTATAAGTGATGAAATAATGTTATTTTAATTATGCTATTAATTATAGTCTGTAGCTTACATTGGGGTTCACTTGTCTTATACAGGGCCTTTTCTTTTTTTTAATTCTTTTTAAGATTTAAAAAATTGAAAAGAAAATTTTATTTATCTCCCCCCGCCTTTCCGCTTTTGCTCGCTGTGTCCATTCACTCCACACTCTTCTGTGCCTGCTTGTCTTCTCTCGTCTTCTCTTTAGGAGGCACCGGGAACTCCCCCCAGGACCCCCCGACGTGGGAGAAAGGCACTCAATTGCCTGAGCCACCCCAGCTCCCCAGTCCGTTGTGTCTCCCATTGTCCTTTCCCTCTGTGTCTCTTCCTTGTTGCGTCATCTTGCTGCATCAGCTCTCTGCATGGGCCAGCTCTCCGTGCGAGGGCCTCTTCTTTTGGTGTCAGTTTTTTTGGTTTCAGTCATTGGTGTTGTCTCAGCTCTGCCAAGAGGGCAAAGAAAGAATATGGAGTTAAGTATTAGTGTTTGTGTAAGTGTAGGGGGAATATAGGAAAAAGAGGTGAATTTAGGAGAGAATTATGAGCGTTATTTAGATGCTGGTAATTTCCTTTCTCTCTGTCTCTGTCTCTCTCTCTGCCTAGGTTAGATTTCAGTACTTTTATTTCAGTTTTTGAGCTTGCCTCTATGGAGTGAAAAGGTAAAATAACAATGGTGATGACTTTAATCTCAAGGCACAGAAGAATGTTGAACTATGGAAACAAATTTATATATTGGGTATCTGGCTTCTTTTTCTATGCCCTAGCAGGTTCAAAATCATTTTGCTAGAAATATAGTCACTAGCCAAATTTCTATTTCAAATGGTTTGAGGACCTCCTACCAAAGGATTAGATTTTCTTAGCATTTTTTTTATTACCAATGGAAACAATACCATTAGAACCTACATTGGGAGAACTCGCTTTCTAACATGACCAGGCAGTTTTTGAGAATATTATGGCGAGTATGCTTAATAGTATTTTTAGAGTCCAAAACTATTCTCTGCAAACCAGCTTTTGTCAGAGTTCTGGAAAATACTTGGACTTGACATAAAAATCTTGTAGTGAGAGATTCATCTTTCAAATTTAGGGTTGGAATATTTTTGGAAAAAGGAATACATATAAGCAGAGTGGTGATAAAAGGCATGTTACCCTTTCTTGTTCCAGCTGTGCAGTAGCACCACCATATCCTGGGTTAGACTCCATGGGGGGGGTGGGGGAAGTAACATTTTCTCTGTAATTCAAGTAAAATGAAGAATTGGCCTATTGTGTATGTACAGCAAAGAGTACCTGAACATGAGGCATTTTTCTGTTAACTTGCCTTAATCACTACAGTACTATATTTATATATGGGGGTTAAATAAATTGTATGTGTTAATAACCAAAATATGTTTAAACAAAATCCATTATGAACTGTATACTGTAATTTCATATTTAAAGCAGATAAGCCAGAAAAAGGTCAATGAAGTTGTTTAGTTAGTTGAAAAGTTAAAGAAAATACACCAAAATAGTAATTTTGATTATAAGTAATTAGGAAGTTCCTGAGATGCAGACCAAGATTTGACAGGTCTCACTTTCAAATTTCCATCAACATGAGGCTCAGTTTCAGAAGAAAATGGAAGCTTTGTTGAGCCCAGTATAATTCTAGAGCTATCAAGAAGCTCTTGGGATTTGACATTGTAGTTTGTTTGGACTCAGAACATAAAGACATTTCAATTCAGGTTTAACCTCCTCCCATCACATTCTCCTTGAACTTGGAGTACACATATTAGATTCTGGTTGTGTTTATACAGTGCCAAAATAAATTTATTGAAAATTGTTGTCAGGCGTGTTATTTGTGTTGTGTAAATAAAAAGCAGACAAAAACCAATTTGCATCAGTGCCTTTTTATGGGTTGATCAGTTTTGTTGGTTAGGGGTCACATGTCCCCTGTAGATAATAATGCTACTCTCTGTGAGGCACCTTGAAGTATATGCTAAAGCAGAAGTTAAAAAGGGTAGCCTAGTCACCTGAATGAACTAATGCAGATTCCAAACTTGCCTAATTCAATTATAAAGCCTTTTGTTCTTGGGCATTTATTGAGTATCATGTGCCAAGCACTGACAGAGGTAGGCACTTCAGTACTAAAATAAATAAGGTATTGTCCTTTCCTGTACACTGCTCACAGGTTAGAGAGGGAAAAGATAGAACTAGGCAGTTACAATATGCAACATGTATTGCTATCGTAGCGGTATGCATTGGATGCTGTGGAAGACAGAGGATGGTGGGGCACCTTATGCAGACCCTGGAGGGTGTCATCTGGAGTTTCCTCAAGGAGAAAGATGAGTGAAGGAGTAGAGGTGGGGTGTGGTGTGGTGAGAGCATTTTATGAGTAGGGAATAGCGCATGTAAATGCATAGAGTCCTGTGAAAATGTGTTCTGGTTAAGGGGACTAGAGGTAGTGCAGTGTGGTTGGACCATGAGGAGTTTTTTGGGGTGGGTATCAGATAGGAGGGAGGAGACATGAGGCTGCATAGGACTGTGTGACCAATTGAATGTGGGTACAGAGGAAGAAATAGGCAACAAAGATGACTCTGGGGCAGTGGGATGAATGATGAGGCCATTCTCTGAGCCTGGAGTACAGATGGAAGAGGAGGAAGGTGAAAGAGAAATTCAGTTTTGGATATGCTGAGTTTGAAGAGGTTGTGAGATACAGTGAAGTGGTTAAGAGTAGCAGCTTTTGGAGCCAGATAGATTTGAGTTCAAATTTTACTTCTGAAGTGGAGCAGGTGTAACTCAGTGGTTGAGTGCTTGCTTCACATGTATGAGGTCCTGGGTAAAAAAAAAAAAGAGTTTTGCTTCTATCTATTAGCAGTTTGTGTGAACTTGAGCAAGTCACATAACCACTTTGCACCTCTTTTTCATTTATAATCTGAAATTGTACATTGTGAGGATTATAAGATAAAATATTTGTGAAGTACTTAAGCACTGGCTCCTTTAAGTGCATAATGTATTGTTGGTTTTGCTATTTAAACATTAGGGAGATGAATATACAGATCTTGAGTTTAGAAGTGAATTTTTGGGTGGCGTATAGGGATTTGTGAATCATCAGTGTGAAGGGGGCAGTTGAAGCCCTTGTAGTAGATGAGATTATCCAGGCAGAGTGGGAAGAGAGGAAGACTGAGGACTGAGCCCAAGGGAGCAGCATTAATGCATGGGTAGCAGAGGAGCCACCAATGAAGACTGAGGGGAAATGGCCAGAGAGGCGGGGGGAAGCCAGTGACATATATCTGAGAGAGATCAAGATTGGGAAATGGAAAGATTGGAAGAACCATTGAGCTCTTCTCCATGTTGTTTTTCCATCATCAGATGGTAAGGCCCATAAGAATGGGGGTTTCTGTGTTATTCATGGTTGCATTACAGTGCCTAGTAATTGACAAGTGGATGTTTATGAGTATTGAATAATAAGCAAGACTGTGAAAGAGGGGATGATAGATTCCTCACAATATCTTTCAACTCTAAGCATTCCTCTAAAACTTCCTGCCCGCTCTATGTCTTCTACTATGTTTAAGATACAATGGAATTTCCTTATTTATTGAAAAAATAGAGGTATGAGCAAGAACTTCCTCACTTTCTTGTCTAGTCACCCCTATTTAGTTTTATTGGAGTGAGGGGGTGGAAGCTAATTACAACAGGTGATTGAGCAGTGAATATAATAAAGGGAAATATGCACGATGCTTTTCAAGTAATTTTGCTGAGAAGAGAGAGATATAGAGTGAGTAAAGATGGAATTGAATTTATGAAGTATTTGTTTTTACTTATTTTAGGATGAGTATTTTATAAGTATTCATTTTTAGATATCTTGGGATGGAAGAAATTTGGGCATTTTAAATGCTGAGAGGAAAGATCCAGATAAGAGAGCATAATTGATAGAGTGAGGCCACTTAAGGAGCAGGAGGTACAGAAGGAAAAGAGGTAACATGAAAGCAAAGTCTGTGGGTGTCTGGGCAGGGACATGAGGGACTCCTTACTCATGACTCTCTTTTGTCTATAAAGAAAGAGGTGAAAGTGATTGTTTCCTAAGCATTAAAGCAGAGGTGTGGGAGTTTTAGGGGAATGGTGCAGAAATGTAGAATGGAAAATTGGCCAACTAGGGTACTAGTAAGAATTGCCAGGCTTTTTTGAGGTCCTAGCTGAGGTTGCAGATGTGGAATTTGTGGTGGCAGTAGTCTGCATAGTAGTATGGTGTTCTCTAGCAGAGTTTCTAGCCTAGGGAAAGACCAGAGAAGATAGACAGATGAAGTGATCAGGATTAAAGTTGGCCTGGGTATTTGCAGGGTATGAACAAGGATGTGAGGGAGTTGAGGATATTGGCAAGAAAGTTGTTTATGTGGTGGATCAGGTAGTCCCTGCTTGTTAGAGAGGGAGGAAATTAGGAGAGGGCTCATTGATTGGGATAAAAATGGGTGAATCAAGGGATGTTAGATGTTGAAGTTAATTAGCTAGAGCTAGGGAATGAGAGTGCTGGGGGAAAAAACCAGAAAATTGCTGTGAAAAGTTAAATATCTTAGGTGGACCAATTCTGGGTAACAATGACAACAAGGATGTGGCAATAGGAGTGTGAATGACTGAATTGTGAGGGCGGGGTGCTGGATGGAGACAGAGTTTGGGCTTTCAGGTACACACTTATCCAGGTGCCAGACCTTTGGGGGATGTTGGGATCATTATTTTCTATTTAATTTTTATTGTGATAGCATATATATAACACAAAATTTCCCATTTTGACCATCTTTAAGTGTAACATTAATTACATTCACACTATTGTGCTGCTGTCACCACCATCCATTACCAAAAATATTTCACTACCCCAAATAGAAACTCTAAACCCATTAATCAAAAAATCCACTTCTCCCTAACTCCTAGCCCCTGGGTGCCTATAATTTACTTTCTGTCACTGTGAATTTTCTTATTCTAGATATTTCATATGAGTAGAATCATACACTTTTTGTTCTTTTGTGTTTGGATTGCTTCATTCAACATAATGATTTCAAGATTCATCCATGTTGTCTCATGCCTCAGAACTTCATTCCATTTTACTGCTGAATAATATTCCATTGTATGCATATACCACATTTTGTTTATCCATTCATTTGTTGATGGACCCTTGGGTTCTTTCTACCTTTTGTCTATTCTCTGAGGTCATTTTTGAAGAGAAGGAAAAGGTGGTAAAGCAAGAGTGACCCACATGTAAAAATTAAGGTTTTTGTACACAAGGGTAATGATTTGAAAGCATCATTGCAGGAGTTAGAATATGGCTGCTCTGCCTTTGGGCCTAGTTATGTCTGGGACTTGGCTGAATTTGAGATGGCACAGTGGGGGAGAGCTGGGGTTCAGTAGGAAGGTATTGAAAATATAAGAGGTTTTGTTTACCATGGAATAGATATTTGAGGAAAGTTTAGGAATGGTGGCAAACTGGGTCAGGAGAGATGAAGCACTGATGGCGTATGGGCATGAGAGGCTCAGTGACAGGAAGAACTTGAATTTGGGTGGTAGCCAACAGTGACCTGAATATGAGACGTGAGGGCTTCAAGTTTCCGAAAGGAACTCTGATATAAAGTATTTTGTTTGTTTTTGAAGTTAACTGACAGATTGTTGGTGAGAAGCTTTAAACAGCAAATACTAGTAGTAAAATTATTGAGGGAGAAGCTAACATTTATAGAGTGTTTTCTATGTGCCAGTCAGTCATCACACTAACTAGTTAGCACTTGATGTACATAATTTCACCCAATCTTTAGAACAACCTAAGGAGGCAGACATTATTATCATTCCACTTTTACAGATAAGGAAGGTGGATTTTAGAGAAATTATGTGTATAGCTCTGGGTGATTCAGCCAGTTAACTGTTAAGAGTTGGGATTTGAACATAGGTATCATAAATTGAATCCTTTTCTCATCATCACTGTATTGCCTCCAGGTTTTGAAGGGGGAAGGCTTGATTACTTCCTAGAATCCTGACCCGAATGTGGAAATATAATTAACCTGTCATTGTTGGGACTATTCAAGTTGTTTTGCTGCACACATTTCAGAACATGGATTATGAATGACAAATATAGATATACAGTCTTTAGCATTTAATTTATTTTTCTTTTTAGTTTTGGTTGCACAGTATTAAGTCTGACTTATTCAGATATATAGTGGCTAATGGTAACAGTATATTTTAAAAAAACCTTAAATTGCCACCTGAAGATAATTTTCAGTTAATTGGAAATTGGAGAAGCTGAAAATGAGTTAATAATCTCTTTGATATGTTAAAGTTTGCTTCATAACATTTATTGAATATGCATTTTAAAATTATGGCTTTTAAAATAGCATGTGCATGTTTAACATAGTCTGAAATAATGTGTGTGTAAGAATCTGAAATCTATTGGAAAATTATTTCATAAAAATGTGTTATTTTCTCTTGGTTGATATTTAGAGCATTTTCAGACCACTAAACTCCTCTTCCACTAATATCCTTCCCTTCCCTTAGGTAAAATGCTATATAGCCTTCAAACCTATTAAATTTAAAGTGGTACCTTGTAGTTGAAATTCACTGACTTCCCTTGTTAATGGGTAATCAAACTTTTGTGACTGAACTGGCATGGAATGTTCCTGAACTAGCAGAAAATAGTCTTTCTTTTTCCAGATACCGACATTTTCTTTATCTAACTATAAATACCACCATGTAGCTCCCGCATTGCAAGGATTCCCCAAAGCCAGTTGATTTTATAATTTATTAAGGCTAAGGGGAAACTGTTATAAATTTCACCTAGAGACTCAACTTTTTCATTTACAGGGTTTTTTTAGGTTTCTCTGAACCCTTACTTTCATAGATTTTTTATTAGTTTGAGGTAAGGCATCAAATTTTAATTTTCCTTATACTTTTCTTTATAGGAAAAGAATTGACAGACTAATAAAGCCAGGTGTTTGTTTCTTCATTTGTCAAAAAGAATAGTAATTACCACAACAATGAAATAATTAACCTACATTGAGCATGTGCTATGTGGCGGGCCTTACCTTACCCTGTGCTAATGTTTTTAAATTTTCATAACACAATGTAATAATTATTACCGTCATTTTACAAGTGAAGAAATGGTCTTAGTGCATTTTCTAGTAACTTGAGGATGTGGGTGGTGGAGATGGAATTGAAACTCAGAATATTCCAGAAAGGCTGTAGAGCATAATATTAGAGGAAGTATCAGTTGGAAGTTGGATGAAAGAATATTGGTGATTTTTCTGTTCTTTTTTTCCCACGTGAAAAGAATATGAGCAATCCCTCCCATGAATACTATATAATGTGTTCTTGCACACAGTTCTTTTTCATGCAACAGAGATTAGCACAGATTCCTAGGAAAGATCATTAAAATTGAGAGACTTTGCCCCTGGCATTTGTCAGGAGGAGCGTCTCAGACCATGGCTGAGAGTGGAGCTCCACAGAGCACGGCTGCCTCTGCTGAATACAGGAGAAAGGGTGTGTAGGGCCCTTGTCATGTTGTGTCAAGTGGTGTTAGGGACTGCCAGGCCTGGCACGGGCTTTAAATGCTGCAGCCTTCCTGTCCTGGGCAGTAAGTGCCTGTGTTGCTGGCAGTTGGAGCAGCTGGAAGGAATAAAGGGCTTCCTGTTTCAGCTGGGTATTGCCTCATGTAAAAGACTTGCTTTAGTCTGGGTGGTTTTTTAGTTATGTTTTAACTGTTTGGTTTTTTATCCTCTCCTCTTTCAGTCGCTTTGACTCTGCCCATTTTGACTTCT
>JAQZBX010031857.1:10852-26226 GCA_029593785.1 Cabassous unicinctus
GGTTACCAAATGACCTGAACTTCCCTGTGTCTCTCTTCCAATCTCTTCCTCGCTCATCCTGCTCCTCACTTGCTGCTTGTCCTCTTGATCCCTTGGCTTTGCATCCTGCACTGACTGAGGGAACAGCTGTTTGCTGGTGCTAATCCCAGTTTTGGAATTACTGTGTGACTCCTGGTAAAGTCACTTTGTGCCTTAATGTCATTATCAGCAGATTAAGTAGGACCCTTACCAAAGACATGTTCTAGGGAAAAAATAAATCATGTGAATTGGTGACCTGTCTTCTTACTGAATGCAAGAGACTTTTAGAAAACTCAATGAAAGCAAAGTGTAGGGGAAAAAATCATTTGATAAAGGTTTTGTGTTGAGAAAGCTGAGAAAGAATTAATGAGAAACTTAGAGACTTCAGTCCAAATTATATAATGTAAAATAATAGGAGAGGGTACTATTTTCTTTCTTTCTTCTTTATACAGAATAACTGTTGGATCCAGTTCTGCTCTGCAGGTGTTAGTATGGATTAATTTAGAGTTTCTACTTTTGATCCATTTTAATTTGGAAAAACATTTGCTTAGGTTGTTTTATCAGATCTGATTAACAAAGGGGAATGTAGAATATTTAATGCTATGTAGTATTGATGTAGTAAATAAAAATTAGATGTTTTTAAGTTGGACACAAATGGGTTAAATCCTTTTTTTTCAACATGTTAACCTCTTTGAAGCTCACTTTTCTTATATGTAAAATGAGGAAAATATATTTAGCTTACAGGTGAGAGTTATTAGAATTAAGTAAAATAGAACTTGTAAAGTTCTTAACACATAGTAGGTTCTTAATCTGAGATAGTTTCCTTCTTTCCTAATGGTTTAACACTTTCCATTGAGTTTAGATATCTGATATCCATGTTACTGGAGAGTCAGAGGACATGTCTGCGAAAGAGAGATTGCTTCTGTGGACACAGCAGGCAACAGAGGGTTATGCTGGAATACGGTGTGAAAATTTCACTACCTGCTGGAGAGATGGAAAACTATTTAATGCCATTATTCACAAATACAGGTATGGAATTTGTGGGTTTTTTCTCTTAGACAAATATGAGACATGTCTCTTTCATTTCAATTTTTAAAAATAACCATTTATTATTATTGAAGTATTGCATGGAGAGATGGAAAACTATTTAACACCATTATTCACAAATACAGGTATGGAATTTGTGGGTTTTTTCTCTTAGACAAATATGAGACATGTCTCTTTAATTTCAATTTTTAAAAATAACCATTTATTATTATTGAAGTATTGCATGTGCATGGCAGAAATCAGAAAATACAGACAAGTAAAAATAAAACCATAGCATTCCTACTTCTCAGAGGCTGTCACTTTAACTTTAGTGCAGACATACATACACATAATTTCATATATTTTACTTGTCATTCAAAAGAAAATTGAATGTAGTAGACAATATTCTGCTTTTTGGAGTTTGGAGATGTGTTTTGTATTAATACCTGTGAATATGGGGGAAATTTCCTAAGAAAGAAGACCCCGTCTGTATCCTGTATATTCCCAATGTTATATTGTCATGACAGCATCATCAATATGGCAATACTCAAGATTCTATCTGCCAACATTTGTCATAAGATATATTATTATATAATTCATTCTAGTAAGATATGGGCTTCTTGTTTCACTAAAATCTTTAATTGGCCCAAAGAAAGTCACTTTTCCTTATTCTTTTCAGGCCCTAAGTATGATACTAAAAACTATCTCTGAACTTACTAAAAAGACAAAAGGTGAAAAATGGTTATAGTAAGTTGCTTTTAAGATTGTATGATACTTTCAGTTTAAAGAAACAGAACACTCAACTAAAAGCAGCTTTTAAACAACGAAGACAATGTATTATCCCAAAAAGAAGTTGCTAGATAGACTCAAAGTTAATTAAGTTGTTAAAAACCCAATATCCCAATTTTTCCATCTTTCTGCTTTGTCATATGTAGCATGTTTACTTGGTCTTAATAGTTACAGGATGGCTACAGCAGCCCCAGAGATTAGAATCTCACCCAGTAATGTCTGAGGTACAGCAAAATGGAATGTCTCCTTCTTGTGTCCCTTTTAAGAGTCAGGAAATTCTTTCCAGAAGCCCTGTAGTAAACCTAAGTTTACCTTTGCTTTTCTCTGGCTCAAATGGTAACACATGCTTAATAACAGGATCAATCACAGACAAGGGGAATGAGGCAGGTCTGCTCTGATTGGCTCCAGGGGTTGGAAAACTTTCTTTAATGGCCAGATAATAAATATTCTAGACTTTGTAGGATAAATGCTCTCCATTACAGCTATGTAATTCTGTGACTGTAGCAGGAATGCAGACATGAACAATATATAAATGAACTCAATGCGGCTGTGTGCTGACCTCTGCTCTGCATCCTTTTTTTTTTTTTTTTTAATTTAGTTTTTAAACCATGTTCTATAGTTTATAAGCTACTTAAAGGCAGGGAGTTCCCTATTTGGGTGGCCACATAGACATAATGGTTTTGAAAACATGAGCTCTGCCATTTACTAGTTATTTGGATCTGGGAAAACTATTAACCTTCTGAGACATTAATGTAATGGCAATAGCAATGTCAGTCTTAAATATGGAATTAGTTCATATCTGAAATGTGCCTAGCTCAGGGCAAGTAATAGCTTTAATATGACTTTGGATATTGCCAATAACTTAGTAAGCCCTGATATGTAGAATCTGTCGGTAGATGACCAAGGCTGTATATATAGGGAACTGATAAGTGGTAAGGTGAGGGTTTTTAGTTCAGACTTCTATCTCACAAGCCTCAAATCTTAGCCCCCTAGACTAGGGAGTAACAGGTTTTATCAGTATCCAATTTCGGGATGGTAAACAGTTTCCCAATGAGAATTCTTAACAACAGCTAAATCCACATCAACACTTACAGTAAGTTCTAAGCAGTTTACATAAATTAATTCATTTAATGCTCACAGCACCTTAAGGGTATATTGTCATCTCTAGTCAACCGACAGAACAAAAACATAAGGTAAATACCTGCTTAAAATCACACAGTCAGCAAGTAGTAGAGTTAGGATTCACACCCAGGCAGTCTGGCTCTTGAGTTCATGCTCTTATTCCCTTATAAGAAGCTAAATCCCAAGAGAATATTGGGAGACTATATATTTCTTAATCTCAGTTATTTTTCTTAGTTTTACAAAGACTATACCATATTGTTTGCAGAACTAAACACATTACCTAAAGTATAAACCCATTAAACCAACAAACTCATTTGAGTACAAAAAATAATTATATAGAATAGTTAATATTTTTGATAACTTTCTATATGTGAGGCACTCTGTGAAGTGCTTTACATATATTATCTCATTCAGTCTCCCAGCAGTTCCTGTTTTACAGATAAGGCACCTGAGGTTTACCCAAGGTCATACTGCAAATAAGTTACAGAGGTGGGATTCATACCTAGACCTGTTTGATTTGAAATCTAGTTTTCCTCTCCCTAACCCTTTCCTTTGCCTTTCTTCCTTTTTTCCCCCTCTCTTTCTCTTTTTCTTTCCCTATTTCTTCTCTACTACTATTTATTTATTTATTTATTTATTTATTTATTTATTTATTTATTTTAGGAAGTACCGGGGATTGAACCCTGGACCTCATATATGGGAAGCAGGTGCTCAACCACTGAGCTACACCCACTCCTCTCCTCCTTTTTATTTGGGAAATTTCAGCATAGGGCTGTAATGAGTTCTTCATGTATCCACACCCCCAGCCCCTATTTTTAAATACTGTAATATCGCCTTCCTTTATGGTACAACATTTAAATAGGACGTAGGTTGCTGAATTAAAAGAAAAACCATGGGAAGCGGGTGTGGCTCAATCGATAGAGCTCCCGTTTACCATATGGGAGGCCCCGGGTTTGCTTCCCGGGGCCGCCTTGTGAGGGCAGGCCGGCGGCGCGGTGGGCTGATGCAGCAAGACCTCACAACAGGAAGCGGGTGTGGCTCAATCGATAGAGCCCCCGTTTACCATGTGGGAGGCCCTGGGTTCGCTTCCCAGGGCCTCCTTGTGAGAGCAGGCCGGCCCGCGCGGCGCAGTGGGCTGATGCAGCAGGACCTCACAGCAAGGGGGAGATAAGCAGACACGGAAAAAACACACAGCAAATGGACACAGCGAACACAAGCAGCAAGGGGGGGATAAATAAATAAATAAATAAATAAATCTTTGAAAAAAAGAAAAGAAAAAAAAGAAAAACCAGGATCAACTTGCCTATTTACTGGTCCAAAATAAAGTTCCAGATCTTGAGTGAGAGAATGCAAAGTCAACTTAGTGGCTGCAAAACATTGCCATCATCACACTGCACTTCCCGGTGACCTAAAGCACAAGGCCATTAGAAGGTTGTGTTGCCAGGCATTCTTTGTCTGGGATGTTAAAAACTTCTTGGCCTTTGAATAAAATGTTTGGATTGTTATACTTAAAGGATTTCTGTCATGATGGACCTTTTAGGGCGTGCTTTACTTTCTTTGAAGTTTTTAGCTAGAAGCAAAACATTTAGAAGCCACCTATTCTAGAATAATCTACTTTCAAAAACAATGGTCTCTGGGCATTGCCTCTTCAACACTCATAAAAGATAATGAGCACAAAATGTTACATGCACACTGTGTATTTGACTCCTGAATATATAAGTCACAAATGTTAAAATCCTAAAGTTTCCTAGGGAAGTTTAATGTTTTAGCTCATAATTGTTTTAGGAGAGCATTTGGACCTTGTGAATGCTATTTATTTTGAACTTTTATTTTGGCAGAGTGATCTTTTTAGAAAATTGTTTACCTTTAGTTTGAACTTGGATTTTCCTAGTTTGCGCTGTTTCCTTTGTTAGATGTCATGTAGAAATATTGTATATTAGGTTTAAATGCTTTCAAGATTTCTTTGTTGCTGAACTTTTTAAAATTATCCTGTGCAGAACCTAATTTTAATAAAAGTCCTCAGGCCTTTCTTTTTATTTAAAAGCAATTAATTGAGTATTTTTCTCCCAGCATGTGTAAGAATTAAATATATGGGTTTGTACTGCATACATTTGTCACTATTGAATGTCTTGATTTACTCTAAAGAGCAAAGAGACAAAGTCATAAGCAATTGAAAAATCACCAAAAGTAGATTTTGGTACTGGACAGTAGTAGTTACATTTAGGCATTAGTGTCTTATTTAAGTTATTTATGTTTGATAATTGTTCTTTTATGTGGTGTATTTGGTTTGCTGTGGAAGCACAATCATTTGGGCTGTTTTTTTATTGATTTTGATAAAAATTGACAATTGATTTTTATTTGGCTTTATTTGGTAGTACAGTTTATCTGAGATGGCACATGGGTTTGATTTCTACTCAAATACCAACTCTAACCATGTGGAATACTTAGTTGAGAAAGATCTCAAGAGGGAGTAAGGGCTTAGCAGGAAAGAACCCTGTGTTTGCTGCAATGGATGAGAAGAGGGATGTGGTGACATTTAGGCAGGTTTATGTACTCCAGATAAAATATGAAATATTCTGTAGATTACAGAGAAAATATGTAATATTCATATTTTTTCAATGAACCAGTATTATTTGTAGTAATAGATTTAGTAAGGTTTTTAGTTTCGTTTTGTTTCATTTGTATATCCTCTAAAGATTCAGAAATATTGATCTGAAATAGGAACAGGGTAGTAGCATCTTTTAGATTTTGTATTCATGTAAATTATACTGTCAAAAATTATTAAAGTGCATGAATGTGAATTGTCTACCACATTTTTATTAGTGTTCCCACATAGAATATGATTTTTGAAAATGAGGAGCATGTTTGTTGACCCAGTAAGCAGTATTTTACTAACAATGCAGTATCTGTAAGTTTTCCATTGAAAACTTAATTTTCTAATTTTTATGTTTCTTGAAAGAAATAGTTTATGAATTGAAAATGAGAAATTTAATAAGCTTAATTAGTACATATGCAATAAAAATGATCCATGAAGGTAAAAAGAAAGTACTGGGTACAAAGTAAACACTAGAAATATATGCATAATGTTGACCATGTGTCAGCTTCCGTCCTAGATCTTTTTATATATGATAGCTTTTATAATTATCACAAGATTATGAATAGAAGGCACTGCCTCCATTTCTATCAATAAAGAAAGTGAGGCACAAAGGAACCTAACATGCTTGACATCATATACCTTTTAAGTAGTAGAGGTGATTGCTCTGGATTCTCAAATCCTCATATACTTCTATGTAACTAATTAAATAATTTCCTGTAGGCAAATTATATTTCAAAGAATGGAACCATTGACCACAATATCAATTGTGGCAGTGCAACATTGAGTAGTAATGATATTCAGAAGAGAGAGAAGAAAAATATTGATGAACTTACGAAATGACTAATAGTATCACTAGCCAACTGCCAAATAAGGCTTTTGCCTCTTGTAAGAAATTAAAGAAAGACAAGAACATTAATTGCTTAACTTAGAGTCAGTCATCTATGAAAATAGTGTCAGCAAAAACTCAGACTGTGGTGAGGAAGATCATAGTTAATAAAAGAACATTTAGCGTAAGAAAGAGCAAAAATGAACTGTGCTGTAGTTTTAGTGTTGTATTATCCTAGAGGATGAATAACCTAAATTATGCCATGGGTAGTAAAATGCTAAAGTATAATGTTTTAGTGGAAGAGATTGCAAGGGATAATTCTCTAGGTTCTATTTAAATAGTGCACTGATTAAATACATTATGTTTTTCCTTTAAATCTGAGTTAGAAAATTCTCTTCCTGATTCTTTCTAGGAACTTCTATTTGTCATGTTCAATTTTCAGTGGAGAGGGTTCAAATAATTAAAATATTAATCTGTCCAAGTTTCTCCTTGCTCTTGTTTGTACAGTTTAAATTTCCTTTAAAGCATACTATTATCTTTTCACTGAAAAGCATAACTAGTAAGAGATCTTAGCAAAATAAGCTTCACTATTGCCCCTAACCTTACTTTTCAATTGAAAGAATATCAAGGAAGACTAGATTTGATGGACTTAGATCAAAAAGATGTCAGAAAAGCATTTGATGGGTAAGTAGCTTAAATGCAAGAGAGGATGCATTTAAGGATGCTACTGAGAGCCAGTAGCCAAGGGATTCTGGGCATATCCCTGAATCACTAGTGGATTAATAAATCACCAAGAATTAAGGTAGATATAGAGGAGTAAAATTCCTGGAAGTACTGTGCATTCTTCAGAGGTAGGTGTTAGAAGCAGTGTTCAACTGATAGGTCTCTGCCCTTATTTAAGGATGTGTTCAGTCGCCACAGTAAAATTGATTTACTTCTTTTCTGAGAAAGATAAAGCTCTGATTTTCAACTTGAAGTTCAGCCCCTGACTTGTCTGACTTTGTCAATCTCTCCAAATGGGTATCTGCCCCAGAACATTTGATGAAAGCCAAGTTCCAAAACAGCAGCACCCAGCATTGCTCAGTATGAAAACATGTCTTCCTGTGCAGGCCTGGGCTTGAATGTGCACCCACAGGCCTGAAAGAACAAAGCAAAATGGGCAGCAGGCTGTGCGAACCTAAGGTGCTGATATGGAAAGACACTAAGTATGTCAGGACTAAAATGCTAGGGGGGTATGTGTTTTGAAGAGAGCTAATTTGCGCTTACTAGTTTCTGCTTGTTCTATTCCTATTTTCAGTTTATCGCATTCATTTATTTAAATCTCCTTTCAAGGCCCCAGGCGTTCTCTCCATTGGCATGTTTTAAATGTATTACCCAAGTAATACTCAAAGTCCAAGAGGTTACATTTAAGGACATACCACTTAAATATTTTCTAATTAAGCAACCAGGAGTTTTTCTCTTGCCTGTGTGTGTAATTAGGTAGCAATTATTTTGTCCTTTGTTTGCATTTTGAATTAGGATTTATTGAGGCCACACTATTTCATTATATTAAATGTTTAAAGATGTTGTAATTGGGAAAGTTAGACTGGAAGGCTGTGGTCAGAGTCATCTTGTTTAATAGTATGACCTGGAGGCCTGTGATTCAGTCGCACTTTATAAGCTAAACTGGATTGGACTGGTTTAATGCTGGGCAGGAAACCCTTTAGGGTTTGAAATGTTCCCATAGGAAATTGGATGAGTATTGACTAGGTGGTTCTTTTCCCTCAGCCCCAGGTCCACCCTCAGGCTGTAGAATCTGGAGGTGTGTGTGAGGCTGTGTAGTTATTTGTGCATACACACAAGTGTGGACTTTGGTTTGTGTGGCTGCGAGCAAGACACAGACAGCGAACCCTGAAGGTTATTAATTTTAAAAAAAGATCACGAGTATTTTTCAGTTTATGCAGCAACATCCCATTGCTTATTTATCTTGCCAAATGAACTCAAATGAGCGGACTCTGAGAGCAGCAGTGCGTGACTTCTAACCATATTCACGTTTCTAAATCCTCCAAGAGCTCACATGTAATACTTGCACATGCTTCTGCATCTGGGTGAGGTGTGTGAGTTAGTGTTCACATTCAGTGACTGTTTTTAATGTGTGTATATTTTTACATGCAGCTTTGGTGATATAATTTGGCATGTAAATATTTAGAGGAAATACCTGTTTGTATTACTTTTTTCTAAGTTCCAGGCCCTCTTGCCCAGATTAGTATACAGAAATTCTCTGTACTACTAAGCTTCCCGTTATGGTATGAAATAGTTCCTTATAGATATGAACTAAGATAGATTCCAAATTCTCCTAGTTCCATTTTGTGAGGCAGAAAACTGAAAAAATGACACAGCTCTAATAGGAAGATGGCTTATCTGGTTGTCTCAACCTGAAAGCCTTATAAACTTTGTAACAGTTCCTACAGTAGGCATACCTTGCCACAGTCCTAGTTTTTATTGTATCTGCGATTTTTTTTTTTTTAAAGAATAAAACCAACTGGTAAAAAAATACATTAAAGCAATAAAGCATTCGAATAGAACAAAGGGATATATATTGAATTAGGGTCACCTTCCCCATGATACTCAGTCTTTTTCTCCAGAAGCAACCACTGTTAAGTTTCTATACATACGTAAACAGCTATTCTTCTTTGGGAGGGTCAGCTTTATTGCAGTATAATTTAAATAAGTCCCTAATCTTGAATATGTATATAATCTTAAAACACAAGTGTGAGAATAGTATTTATACATTCTGCATTTTTGTTTTTCTTTTTCCCCTCTCAATTTATTTTGGAAGTCTTTCCATATCAGCACAAGTAGATCTACTTCACTCTTTATTGACCATATAGAGTTCTCTTGTATGGGTGTAATGTAATTTATTTATAGTAATTTATTGATAGACACTATGTGTTCTTTGCTATTAAAAATGTTGCGTTGGGAGCAGATATTGCTCAAGGGGTTGAGTGCCTGCTTCCCACAGGGGAGGTCCTGGGTTCAGTTCCTGCTGCCTCCTAAAAATAAAAACAAACAACAATCAAACAAACAAACAAAACCAAGTCAGGGGAGCCAATGTGGCTCAGTAGTTGAGTGCTGGCTTCCCACTTGTGAGGTCCCTGGGTTCAATCCCTGGCTCTGGTACCTCAAAAAAAAAAAATTGCATTAAAGAACTTTGTGTCTGTCATTGTGCAGCGATGTGTGAATTATCTGTAGGATAAGGTCCTAAAAGTGGGTAGATTTATATCCTCAGCTTATTCTGTCATATGAAGTAGTTTAATATTTTCTTTTCATACCAGAGTAAAAATAAGTCGATTTCTCTACTCCTTTTTTTTTGGGTGGTGATGGTGGTGGTATTTATCTCTTATTCATTTAATGTTTACTTAAAATTTACTCTCAGTTTACTAAAACATAGCTTAGGTACTGAAGGAGTTATTACTCCATCCAAATCAATACTATTTTCTGTGTTTATTAAGGTTGATGAGATTGTTAATGGGGTTGATTTATTCTATGAGGGGAGAGTCACAATTCAGAATTAAAATTTCTTCTAATTTCTGAGGTTGTTAGAGTCCCTTCTTGAAACACTAACAAATCTTGTTATAAATGATAGTGTTTCTCAGTCTTTATTTTGCCTTTTTGTTTGTAGAGAATTACTTTGTAGAAAAATAGGAAGAATATTTGAAATAAACTCAGGCATCTAGTTACAAGGGAACATTACCTACAGAACTTGTTGCTACCTAGGAGTTTTTGGCTTTGTTTCTTTCAACAATGTGTGCCCAAATATGAGCATAAGGAAATGCCTACACCCAGTTACACAACTGTGGGTGGATCTTCTGCATGTTCGTGTTTATTTGCTGGAGGAAAGGGGAGGACAGGTTTATTTTTTTTTGCGGGGGGGGAGGGGGCACATGAGATGCTTTTTGCACCAATAAGAGCAGTAAGAATATGCTAAGCCTGAACATGATTTAATCCATAAACAGTCTGAACAGTCATCTTTAGGAATTTGTTAGTGTTATGGTAACTGCTGTGCTGTCCTAGGGTAAGTGAGGCATAGTTAATACATATTCTTATTGTAAGTTCTGTTTAGGAACAGGTATTAAGTGACTTATGTGGCTTTACACATGTGTTATGAGTTGTGTTCTCAAGTATAGATTTTCTAAGACTGATCTGTAGGTAAGTAGAGTGTGATTATTTTTTGGTTTCCTTTTTTAAAACAAACAAACAAACAAAAAACTTCCACGGAAGTTTTTTTCCCTTTCAGTTCCTTGCAAGCTGCAGAGTGCATACTATTTTCCCAAAGCCCAGCCACCTGCTTTGTCTGTGCATGTACCCAAGCAGTGAAGCACACCAGAGAATGCCACACTTCTGAGAAGATTGTTTCACTACAACTTCATGATCACCAGCTGCTGATCGGTTCTGACCAGGTGTCCTTTCCTATCTGAATTATTCACCATTTTTCTCTTTCCTCGGATGCATTTCTCCCACCCCCTTTTCCTCCATCTTAACAGATGATCTTGACTCTTGCTCTCCGAGAAGATCAAAACAGCAGGCAGGGAGTCTTTCTTCTTGCTACCAAACATACAAACCTACATTCATCTGGGTCCATCCTCGCCATTTCTGCTCCAGCTATCCAGGGCTGTCCCCCTCCTTTTGTGCTCTGGAGCCCATCTGACCATTGTCTAAGAAATCTTAGAGGTCCTTCTTTCTTTCTTAAGTAT
Source organism: Cabassous unicinctus (assembly GCA_029593785.1). Lineage (NCBI taxonomy): Eukaryota > Metazoa > Chordata > Mammalia > Cingulata > Chlamyphoridae > Cabassous > Cabassous unicinctus. Next base: position 21,963 of record JAQZBX010031857.1, read on the forward strand.
ATTCAACTTTTCCCTCTCAACTAGTTTTTCTTAATTGTTTTTAAGCATGAAAAAAACTCTTTTATTAAAATAAAACAAGAAACACCAATAAACTCCTTCCTAACCCCAGCGGCTACCTTATGGCATTCCTATCCATCAAAGCCAGACTTCTCAAAAGAGTTGCCTACTCCCTTCATCTTCATTCTGTCTCTTCCTACTTATTCCCCCAAACACTCTAATCTGGCTTCAGACTCCATCATTCCACCAAAACACTTCTTCCAGGGTCATGAGTGACTTCCATGTGGCTAAACCCAGTGGACATTTTTCAGGCCTCATCTTACGTCTCAGTATTTGATCCTTTTGACCATTCTTTTCTTCGTGAAATATTCTTTTACTTCAGCTCCTATGGCACTACATTCCCCTGTGTTTTCTCCTATTTCCTGGACCATTTCTGTTCACTTCCCTTTTCAGACTCAGCTTCCTTCACAAGACCAGTAAATGTTGGAATTTTTCAAGGTTGCATACTCGAAATTTTCTTACCTCTCTGATTTGTCACTCATCCATGCCTACACGTACCCTAATTGCTGTAATCAACTAAGTACTGCGGGTTTGACCTTCTAAATATCTCCTGACTTTGTCCACTTCCTTCCTTCACTGCCACATGTGTTTTGCAAACTACCATGGTCTCCTACCTGGATTCTGTGGGAATACTTCTGCTCCTTTAAATTTCTTCTCTGACCCCAGATCTGATCATTTAATCTCTTGCCATCCTCCTGAATGCATTTTAATGACTTTTCAGAGTTCTTAGAAAAAAGTTCAAATCCTGTAAGAAGTCCATGAGATTCTGCATCATCTTAGGCCCTGCCAACCATATCTGCCCAGCGTTATCTCTCACCATGTTCACCATGCTGGCTCCTTGCACATGGACCAGTCTTCTTGGAGTCATGCTCCTGCCAACCACAGAGCATCTGCATGCTTCTCCCTTTTCCTGGGTGCTCTTTCACCACCTTCTCTCCTGGTTTCTCCCACTGGAGCTGTGACATCTCCCTGTGCTTCACTGGGAAAACATTCTCTGAGTGGCACCCTCATATTCCATCTCCTCCAATGTAGCATTTAATGTGGTCACAGTTTTATTTACTTCCATGATTATTTAGCTATCTTCCTCATTGAGCTGTAAGAGTTCCAGTAGTACAAGCAAGGTCCATTATATTCTTAGTGCCTAGCCAGCACACTGCTTGGCACATGGTAGATGCTAATGAATATATTTACTAATTTGTTGACTAGAAGAATTTTTATTTTCATATTAAATCACCAAGTTATGCCATGTCTGATTTTACTTTCATTATATTGTTTATACACCAATAGATACTTCTTAATAACCTGTATGCATTGCTCTTTTTATCTAGTTTCCAAAGTACTTTCATATAAATCCTCTTGGGAGCTTGGACAAATCAGCTGGGTTTTTCAAACCTTGCCTGTACAGTTCAGAATACTACTCCCACCCCTAACACATTTCCAGATGCTTTCTAGGGATAACTGGAATTCTAGACGACTCTAGTTCTCAATTTCTGTGATTCTTGATTTAATTTTTCAAAGAAGGGAACTGAGACCCAGGTTACAGGATATGTGTTCAAACTCATATAGATAGAGCATTAGGACTGAGTCACGGGACACCCGAGTCACAGCCCTTTTGATTTTTTTTTTACCTCAACATAGTCTTCTTTCTGAAATATAAAAAACTTGTCCTTTTTTTAATTGAGAAAGGAAAATGTTGCCTAGTTTTCTTTCAGATGATCAGGTATCTCAAATCACAAAGTTTGCTTCCTTGGTTTTTTTTTTAAGAAAATGCTCTCTTTTCCAAACTTATTTGACAGTCTTATTTCAGAGTTAGTCCAGTACTAAATGTCACCTCCAGCAGACACTTAAGTTGATTTAATGATGAAAAGGAAAGCCTGGAGAATAGTTAAAAGGTTGTTCTCTCTACTGAGGGCATAAGGAAGTAGGCATGTTTGTGTTTGTGTATGCTTTGTGTTTGTCTTGTTACATAACTGTCTGATAGTATTGTGGAGTTTTACCAATTAAAAATCTTTATAATTTTGGGGAAAAGTAAAAGAATTCTAACAGACATGCAAAATTCTAGGATGGTTTAGTTCTCAACCTTGCCTATGAATCACCTATGATTTCTTTGTTAAAATAAAGACTAGGCCTTTCTCCTTATTGAAGTGTGTACTTCAGGCAAGTTTGGGAAACATTGGTATAGTAGATATTGTGAGAACATTTTTGGTAACAATCTGGAAAGTTATCTTATTTTTTATAATTTATTTTTTTGATTATGTAAACACACATACTTTCTTGTGTTTCTTTATGACTATTACCACCATTATTATTTTCCCTGGTAGCAGAAGCACAATTTCTTCTATTTTTCCTTATTTTGATTTCAGCTTGATATTGGATGTTACTGTTTAATTAGTTCTCATGCTATAATGCCAGGATAGGGCAGCAAAGAGCTCAGGGTTCAAATCCTGACTCTGCCACTTACCAGATTTATGTTCTTGGTCAGATTATACAACTTCCTTAAACTTCAGTTTTTTCACCTGTAACTTGAAGATAATAACACAACCTACTGCCTAAGATTGTTGAGAGGGTTAGGTGAACCTTTTAAAACCTTTAGTGCACTGCCTGCCACATAGTAGGCTGTTGTTTCATTATTATGGTTTTATAAAGCTTTGAACTAGCAACTTTACCAGCAGCTGAAGGTGAGGGAATTTGAGAGCATAAGAAGAGAGGAGAACCTAAAGGCATCAATTTATGCCTTTTGAACCTTATAATTTACCCTTGTTTATTGTTTTCACTCCATGCTTACTTTCTGAATTGCTTTCAGCAGAGAAAAGCCTTTAGTAAACCTCAAAAGGGTGTGTGCTTGTTTTAGGTTATGGGAAGCTATGATACTGTATCCTGCTTTAGTCGGATGGATAAGGATTTGAAACCTTTGTTGGAAGCAATAGATGATGGCTTAGTCTGTAGAAAGGAACAAGCAGGATGGAAAATGTCTCCAAAAGTTGGAATCATTAGGATGTTCCAGTCCCCACAGCTCATTCATTCCTTTATTGGTCATTCATTCTTTAAGTGTTCATGTGTCAGGCATTATGCTAGCTATCAGGAATATAAACATGAATAAATCACATCAGGACGCCTACAGTCTAATGTGAGAGATAAACACAAGCATAGTTATAATAAAAAGCAGTAAATACAGAAATAGAGTTAGCACTGAGCTTTTGGGAACAGTGAAAATTGTTTCCTGGAGGAGATGATGAGTAGAACCATGTTCTGTGTATGGGGCTTGGGGAGGCAGTAGATATTGCTTGAGCAAAGAAAAGAGAAAAAAAACTTGATATACATTTGTTTCTGTAGTGGGAAATGGGCTCTGTTCCCTCTCTGTTCCCAAGACTCATAACGGAAATTTCTCATGTTTAGTAAGGCGTTCAGATGCTGGACAGCCAAAACCTAACCGTTCACATCCACTCAATAAATAATTATTGAGTGCCAATTGAGTGCAAACACAACCCTAACAAAGTCTATGAAGTTTAACCCACTATTTTCATACTTTGAAAATTTCTCCTGATTTGGGTCTTGACTTTATTTCTTATATCTGTCCTTTCAACTGTTGTCAAATTTTTTGTTGAAGATTTGGTAATATTTTATCTGCACTAATGTATTGTTTTCTTAGCTAATGTTGGTCAGTGCTCCCTCTGTTAGGTTCCAAGGCAATTTCTAGTTACTTTCTTCCCAAGCATTTTGGCTTTGTTTCCTGTTCCTCATAGTTGAATGAATTGGTATTTGGCATGATAGAATGTGGAGGCCTTAGTTTGTGTCAACTATTTATAACACTGTGTAAGTCACATTTTCTTGCAGAATCTTATCTAATCCTCATGTGAGTTAATATATTAGTGAAGTGTTTGAGGGCTAGTAAGTTACTTCATTTGGGTGTGTCTGTACCACAAAAATCTCTTCTACAATTTTAATGTTCAGCTAGCCTTGGCTATTTTTAATGTGAGTGGTGATATCTTTAGATACTACATACACACTAATATTTTTATTTTATTTTATTTTTTAAAGATTTATTTATTTACTTTATCCATTTTAAACCCCCCCCTTCCCCATTTGCTGTTTTTGTGTCCATTTGCTGGGCAATTCTCTGTGTCTGTTTCCTGCCATCTCTTCTTATCCTCCTCCTCCAGTCTTCACCAGGATTCGATCCTGGAGACCTCCGATGCAGGAGAGAGGT
>JAQZBX010031858.1:0-26133 GCA_029593785.1 Cabassous unicinctus
AAAAAAAAAGTAATGTAAAAAAAATAAAAATAAAAAATAAAAATGCAATGTATTAATTCCAAATGTATATGGTCTCCATTTGCCTAACAACCTCTGATTTCTGAAAGATTAAATTAACACATTTTAATTGAGTGCTTACTGAATACCAGGCACTGTGCTCCATACAGCAGATACCAAGATAAATGTCATGGTTTGTCATATTGATAACAAGGCAAATGGCATTTTTTGGAAGGAATGAATAAATTAAATTACTAAAAGTTCCTTCAGAGCACAGATTTATTCATCTTATCCCTAACAGCAAAAGCAGTACCTGACACAGACAGTTTCCCGATCAGATTCTTAAATGCTACTGAAACAGACAAATGGGGAGCACCTAGCACAGTGCTTTGGAAAGAACACATACTTTAATTTCCATGTCGCCAATGATGTATTGGGGGAGTTAGTGATACTTCTGATATTTCTAAACTCAATTAATATGCAGACAGAGGGTTCATGGAGATTTTTCTGGGAGATAAGACTGCGGCCTGAATGCCTCTTTTTGCCTCCATAGGGTAACTGGTTTAAGGAACAGCAGAAGGGATCTAGGTAAGATAAGACAGAACTTCCTGGTAGCAAGCACCATTAAACAGTGAAATAGGATAGTGAAGAATGCTGAAGGCATTTTTTAAAACAGGACAAAAGAAACATCCAGGGTAGCTTAAGAATTGGTTGATGAGCCTTCCTAATTTTACCTTGTTTTTGATATGAGAACAAAACTTCCAAGATGGCCCCAACAAACACTAAACAACACTCTTTTTGGGACTGCATTCCTCAGTCCTGTTCTGTGGCCTTATTCCGTTCGCCCAGAGAAAAGGCACAGGCAGCCAATGGTCAGGGTGGCATTCCACAAAGTGGCAGCACCTGTCCACCATGAAGTGAATGCCCTGCAAAGGATTTCCTGGACAGTGGGTGTCAGGTCCAGGACTCAGCCTCGGTCTTAAAGCCCATCTTTCAACATTCCCCAGGCCAGCACAAGAGTTTCTGAAAGGTGAATCAAAGAATAATCTGCAGCACCCTCTCTGAGAGTGAGGGGCCACCTCAATGCCTCCAGTGTTTGTGTAAAGCAGATGGGGTTGGGTGGGACGAGGAGAATTCCCCAGGAACTGGGCTGCTACTTCCCTTCTGCTTGGACTTGGCTGGTTTACCCGGGGACAGCTGGCTCGGGGAGCCTCCACATCCGTGTGTCACACACGTCCAATGCTAGAGTAATGTGCCCTTGCACAGTTTACATTTTAGCCTGCAGAGAACCCCTCTGGAACCATCAACAAAAGCAAACCATTTGCAGATGGAGGCTGCAGGGTTTTATCAAGAAAATGTGGGGCTCAGCATGCCGGGCAGCAGAAGCCAAGGAAGCAGGGAGGTGGGGTTTGAAGCAAGCGCCTGATATCATGTGTTTTTCACTTACTAGAGGACTATCATCCAGAAGGAATTTGAGGGCTGTGCTGAGGCAGAAATCAAGCCAGACTAGGAGCAAGGTCTGGTGTGTTTACTATATCACTTAAAGAGGTGAAACCACAGCCAATCCCCAGCCCCTCACGCTTTGATGTCAGTTCAACAACTGCAGATTGAGTACCTCACATGTGCTCAGTCTCTCAGGAAGCAAGCACACTGGAATCAAGCACATGAACCACATGAACCAATTTGACTTCTAGCAACAGCAAATCTGATCTTTGTTCTCTATTTCTCTATCTCCCAACTGGTTCCAAATTTATGTAGGGAAATAGGGTAGTATTTACTGGGTCTGCTCAGATCCCAGAAGAGAGAATGCCACCTTTCATACAAAAATGTATAAAATGAGCGGGTGTGACTCAGTGGTTAAACAACCTGCTTCACATATACAAGTTCCAGGTTCAATCCCCGGTACCTCCTAAAAAAAGAAAAATATATAAAATGCTTAATATACAAATGTATAAAAATCCAGGGAAGAGGAGAAACTTGACCAGAGTAGGAAGAACTAAGAAACTCAGTGAGCTATAAATTGTCACCTCCAAAGCGGGAACACACAAGAATACTCTGGGATGCATGAAAATTTTTCAATGTATTTTTATCTGCACCTTAAAAAATTCCATTTTGGAACATTTTATAAAGTATATAATATACTTTTTAGTAAGCAGTCTAGGTATAATTTATAAATAGTTATATACAAATATATATATTTTTTGGTGCTCAACTTTCTCTGATAGAGTTTATGATTAAAAAAAAAAGTTCATAGTTGTGATTTAAAAAATAAAAGACAGCCCGGCTAGCTCAGTCGGTAGAGCATGAGACTCTCGAAAAATGAAAGACAGAACACAGGCTGTGAAGCCTGATGCTCCTGAGTGCAAATGCTGGCTCAGTCACACTGGGCATGTTACTCAACATTGCTGGTCTCAATTTTTTAAATAGGAGTCATTGTTGAGGTTAGATATAATATATGTCAAACACCTAGAACAAAGACTGATGCATAACAGCTGTTCAAGAAATGGTAGGTGATTTTCAACTTCTTGCTGCCATAAGCCACTGATTTTCATATTTTGAGTGAGGCTTTGTTTCAGTCCTAGATGAAACAACAGTTATAATTTATGAGTAATTCTTGGTCTTTGAGGGTTTTTCTCTCCTCAGACACTTGCAGATCTGGCTCTTGGTTGACCTGCTTTAATATCTGACAGCCTATTAACAACCTCATCAGAGTGGAGGCAGGAGCAGGTCAAAAGACAGAGACCTGGGTCAGTAAGTGTTTGCTCCTAAAGGTTCCAGACACTCATTCTTCAAGTTCAATGGAAAAAGATTTTTAAATTATTGACTCAAATTCCATTTCTTAAAAATCAAGGTTTCCTTTATTAATTTCACTTCTTACCCTTGTACCATTGATAATAAGCTCTTCGTATGAATTGAAAATCAGTGCCAAATCTACATTAAGGAAGGAATTTATCTTTTAAAAATCTATGTTTAACAAGAAGTTTTCTGAAACCAGGTTTGCTTTAAAATCTAAGGATATTAAGTCACTGAATGCTAGAGTAGTTAAGATAGCACAACACCCCAGAAGTAATCAAATTAATACTTCAATACCCAAGTTTCATTCCATTGAACAAGAAGAGATTCTAAACGCAAGAAGAGAGAAAAAAAATTATTACCAACCAGTCACCTTCACAGATACTGCTGAAATCCACTCAGTTGGCATGCTAAACAAGCATGCTTTGAAACAAAACAAATTAAAAAGGAAATCGTGAAACAACCACAGCATACTACCTGGTGAAACTGTCTGCAAACCTAAAGCCAGAAAATAATTTATGAAATTAAGCAAAAGACTCTTATTACGAGGAATATGGTGAGGCCATATGGGAGGACAGAAGTACATTGAATGGGGCGAGCATCTGTCTATTGAGGGGCACAATGCCAGACAGAAAATGAGAATGCAATCAAATCAGATCCTGCTCATGTATCTGCTGCCTCTTTGAGGCCATTTAAAAGTCCCTTTCCTGTCATACCACATCACCCTGAGGTGTGGGCTCTGTTGCTGGTTTATCCGAAAGACAGAGAAAACACCACTCCTGTGAAAGAACTTTGTCCAGGGTGCACACATTGATATCCTGGTAAAGTTCTATCTGATTTCACCCTCTTCTTTCCTTTACTAGGGTACAAAGAGGTCTAATTAACATTTGCTGTACAAGAAATGATTCTACAATGAACAAATAAACTAATCCCCTGGCATCACCACAGCTCTATGAATCTGAAATGCTTCAGAGTTTCAGAAAGGTTCATCCATGGAGCAGACAATCAGAGTAGAACTTGGGACTCTCCCTGTGGATTCATGCATTAGGACTCGTGTCTCATCTTTCTGAAAGGATTATGTTGAAATCATCTTAGAGAAAATAACAATAGCTTATACTTTACTGCTCTTATTAGGTGACAGGCGTAATTTTAAATGCTTTACATATATGTCAAGCCCTCAGAAAATCCTTTGTTCAGGTATCTGATTGTCTAAGCAAAATAAAATAAAAAACCTGGGTGCTTTAAAAAGGCTTGGGTTTTCTCTGATTTAAAGAAAATGAATACTAATATCTGACACATATGCTTGTCTACTGCTTATCTTAAGAGCTGAGAGATAAGAGTTTTGGGTGTAGCATCAGCCCACGGTCCTACCATTTTGTAAATGGGGACTGGGGTGAGAATTCCCATCCCACAACCACACATCCTGGGAGTCACCAGATGACCAGACAGCGTTCAGAGCAATCAGAGACAGGGAGAGCAATCCCACACAATTCAGAGGCCTTCTTCCCTTTTGTTTTTTCTGACACCCACTAAGAAAAAGAGGCTAGATAAGGGAAAGTTTGAAAACTATGGCAGAAATTTGATTTTGAAAATATCTCTAGAAATTAATTAAGCAGGCTCTGCCTGGTTTCTCTATCATGGTTCAGAGTTGGTCAAACTCTAAACTTCTATGAGAAGATATAGACAGAGGCTCTGGGAGACAGAAAATGATATTTGAACTAGGAATTAGAAATCATCTCATCTTTCTATCAAGATGGAAACAACATATTCTTTCAAATTTTCTTTGGTGTTTTTCTTCTTAGTAGGCAATAGTCTCATGAAGATCATCACTTAAATTTCTGAGACACACTAAAGCTGTTATAGCAGAGATAGGTTGGAGTCAGTCTCCTTCCAGCTCATGAGCACTAACTGTTAAAATTTTTAGGAACTTTGTGAGTCAGCTATAAATATGGCCACTATTAAAAATTAAATTATACAGCATTTTCATTACTTCAATAATAATAATAGCACTAAACAACGAAAAAAAAAACAAATGAAAAAATTCTTCACCCCTCAATCTCTCTATGCTCTAATAATGATTGAAGTGATGAATGCACAACTATGTGATTATACCAAGTACCACTGATTGTTCACTTTGGATGAATTGTATGCTTTATTATTATTTATCAATAAAATTGATTTGTTTAAAGAATTATATTATAAAACTCATAATTAGACAAATTAAACTATTTTACTATATTTTGTATGTCCTACACTCTTGAAGTTATTTAATGTCCATTGTATTTGCATCAAAGACATCCTATACTATATAATGGTAGCAACTGCACATTTCTTTCCAAGTTGACATTCAGTAATGTCACATTAGTAGCTTAAAATTGGCCATGGTGAGAATATTTACACCATGGAAACAGGCAGACTACCGATCAGGGTTTCTCCCTTTCCCCCTGAGATCTGGTTGTTAAACACTGCCAGCAAACCACAGAAATGGAAGGCTAGAGAGAAACAGAAGAGATGTTTATATGTTTACCTGCTGGCAAGAGGACCCACTACAAATGCCAGTTTATGTCTCCGTCTCCTCAGAGGTTAAAGTTGTGAGCTCTGGAATCAGATAAAAGTGGCCTGCACTCCAGAGATGGCACATAGCTACATAGCCTTGGGCATATGACAGTATTCTAAGCCTTAATTTTTTCCTTTATAAAGTAGGAAAAACATAGCAAGCTCATAACGTTGTTGTAAAGATCAAATGAACACATATAAGGTACTTTGCAAAGTGCACAAAACAGCAATTTATTTGTCATAAATCATCTACACGGTCCATTGTTGTTGTTATTGTTGTTTTTAAATCAGTACAAGTAGAAACCCACCATAGCTTACCAATGTTTACTGAGAAATCATTTGTTTCAATAAAATCTCAACTCTACACCATCATTAGTTACCCAAGGCATCACCTATAGGCATACATACCTCTAAGATGCATTATATAATAATAATAATAATAATAATAATAATAATGCATCCATTATTATATTGACAATGACCACCGTACATAACCATTGGGTCTTGCTGAGTCCAGCTTAGTTTTAAGTGTAGAATTAATACCAGGGATGTTACTAACTGGGCTTTCAGAATCCACTCTAGTTTTTCCCCAACTTTCTCTTTCAAGACCATAAAGACTTGGAAAGACTGGGAGGGTTCAGTAAAATAGTTCAAGATGCATTAGAAGTTCAGACACTTTGGATCCAGAGTAGTCTGGAGGGTACTACCCTTGAGGTAAACATTGACCTCAATAATGGATATTCTGTCAAGCCAATTACTCTTGACATTAAAGTCAATAGTGATCAATATCCACTTAATATTTATTGTTCAACTCCTAGTTGCTCCGAAAGAATTTCAAACACTGCTTTTTACAACCAGCAATCCTGGACTTTGAAAAGCTCGTGTTTCACGTGGCCCCAAAGCACGATGAAAGTCTTGGTTTGCCTTGTTGTTCAGTGGGGGCCACATTCTCAATACCCTGAGAGCAACTTTACAGAAGATGTTTCCATCTCCTAATCGCTATCACATCGACTATAGGCTATCACCAAACTGAAAATGAAAGACTTTTTTTTTTTAGAAATAAAGGCAGTAAAAATATAGAGCAATAACTCTCCCCAAAGGGGACAATATGGAGCAGGGGAAAAGTCCATTGGAAGCTTGAGCCAAGTAGTGACCACACGCTGCCTTGTCAGGTATCAGCTGATAATGTGGGGAGAATGAAACCTTTTACGGGGCTTTAGGCTTCTGGGCTCTGCATCTGTTTAATAAATGGGGTGGACTGTACTAAACCACCATTCTATTCCATTTCAGCAGAATCTTACACCAAGCCTCAATGTTCCTTTTTGATTTCACTTCACTTTATTCATTTAGTAATAAAGCTCTGCAATAAGAAGTGCCCTCAACTACTAATAGCTGAGAAGGAGGAATTATCAATGAGTTTCTAATTGCCCAAAACAAACTGGCAACATATATCAACAATCGCCAGTCCACTGAAATCTCAAGAAACCAAAATGGATTAGAGGGCCAAAATAAAAAAATCAGTCTTCAGTTCATTTATTGCTATCCCAAAACCAAGGATCTGAAAATTACCAGAAGCTCAGATGTTCCTAATACATCTAACGTCAGCGACTGCATTCTGGAGTAGTGAACCCCTAGTTCTCGGTGGATTCCGGAACACTCGATGCAGGTCAGAATGCCCAGATTGGTGGAAAGCCATGTGGGATCTGCCAAAGAAAACAGGGTAAAATTGAGCTTACAATAAGTAGAAGGTCAGGGCTCAGAACTTTTTTTTGCACTTTCTGAACATGGAGTTTCCTAGAATTTTAAAATTTCAGACACAATTGGAGCCCTCATTCATTCATAAGTACCACCAATTTATATAAAATACACATAAACGAGCATGTCTGTTCTCCCTCCTCTTCCCTCTGCCTCCATTCCCCACCCCCATCATTCCATCCTTGTATCAAGCACTCCTAAGTGCCAGGTGGGGACAAAAATAAGACACAGTCCATAAACTCTAGTGACCATGGGTTCCTCAAAGGCCAGTCCTGAACACAGACCATACCCATCAACAACCTAGTCATACCAGCAAGAGTGCAGCAAGAAAAAACAGGACCCAAAAGTTAAGTACTACAGGTGAAAAGATTTACAATATACATGTCTATACTGTCACAAAGGTGCTAATAATAATAATAATAATAAAGAAAATACACCTAGTCCATATGATATGCTGTGTCAGCACTTGGTAGTGGCAATATCAATAGTTCACATAGTAAGAGCTTCAGAAATTACAGAGCACTACCAAAGAATATCTCATTTAACCATACAAGAATCCCATGAGATGGATAGGGCAGGTTGGTTTGTTTTTTTTTTTTATTCTCAATATACAGATTTTCTATTTCGACAATGCTCTGAGAGGTTAAGGTTGTGAATGAACAACTGAGCCAGATTTTGGCCTCATCTTGTCTGATTTCAAACCCGCATGTTCACATAGCCCCAGTGTTTGTCTCAGAGCTTGTTTACTTGCTCACAGAAGTAACCTCAGCACGTAGCACAGGGCCTGGCACACAGAAGGTCCTAGAAAAATGCTTGATAGATGAAATGCTGAATCTACTAAAAACTGAGGAATTTAAAATAAAACATACTTGAGCACATTTTCACAGCTCATAAGCACAATCCCCTTTAGAACTTTTTGTTGCCCTTAGAAACTGATTCACAGCAGGTAAATATGGTAATCTTGGTCACCAGATAATCTAAAAAACATTCAAGTTATAAAAAATTTTATACAAGTTAGGAAATATTTCTGGGCATCTGTGTTTTCACTTCACTAGAACTATCCTACTGTATCTTTGCTTATAGTAGATACACAGTATAAATTTAGGTGACTTTAAAGAAAGTTTTTTATCACCAACATTTTCATAGCATTTTAAAATGGCAATGTACATAGCTTCAACTTCTTTATGAAACTCAAACACTCGGAAAAATAAATATCGTGAAGATGTCAATCTTACCCAAACTGATTTATAGATTCAATGCAATACTAATCAAAATCCTAACAGCTTACTTTACAGAATTAGAAAAGGCAATTACAAAATTCATTTCGAAGGTAAGTGTACCCAAATAGCCAAAAGCATTCTAAAAAAGGAAGAGCAACGTGGGAGGAACTTCACTGCCTGACCTTGAAACATATTACAAAGCTACAGTGGTCAAAACAGCATGGTACTGGCATAAAGATAAGACACATTGATCAGTAGAATAGAACTGAGAACCCAGAAATAAACCCTCACCTATACAGTCAACTGATTTTTGACAAACCTACCACGTTAATGTTAAGGGGACAAAACAGTCTTCAACAAATGGTGCTGGGAGAACTGGTTATCTATAACCAAAAGAATGAAAGAGGACCCCAATCTCACTCCTTATACAAGAATCAACTCAAAATGGATCAAAGATCTAAATATAAAAGCCAGGACCATAAAACTACTAGAAGAAAATGTAGGGTAACATCTTCAAGACCTTGTAGTAGGTGGTGGTTTCTTGGACCTTACACCCACAGCACGTGCAACAAAAGAAAAAATAGATAAATGGGACCTCCTCAAAATTAAACACTTTTGCACCTCACAGGACTTTGTCAAAAGGGTGAAAAGGTAGCTAACTCAATGGGAAAGAATATTTGGAAATCACATATCCGATAAGGGTTTAATATCCAGGATATATAAAAAGATGTTACAACTCAACAATAAAAAGACAAATGACCCAATTAAAAAATGGGCAAAAGACTTGAATAAACATTTGTCCAAAGAAGAAATACAAATGGCAAAAACACATGAAGAAATGCTCAACATCACTGATAGTTAGGGAAATGCAAATCAAAACTACAATGAGATATCATTTCACACCTATCAGAATGGCCACTATTAAAAAGAGAATTACAAGTGTTGGAAACGATGTGCAGAGATAGGAACACTTCTTCACTGTTGGTGGGAATGCAGAACGGTACAGCCACTGTGGCAGACTGTTTGGCAGTTCCTAAGGAAGTTGAATATAGACTTGCCACATGCTCCTACAATACCACTACTGGGTATATACCCAGAAGAACTAAGAGCAGTGACACGAATGGACATTTGCACACCGATGTTCATAGCAACATTATTCACCATTGCCAAAAGTTGGAAACAACCCAGGTGTCCATCAACAGATGAATGGATAAACAAACTGTGGTCTATTCACACAATGGAATATCATGCAGCTGTAAGAAAAAATGAAGTCGTAAAGCATATGACAACATGGATGAACCTGGAGGACATTATGCTGAGCGAAGCAAGCCATACACAAAAGGACAAATACTGTATGATTGCGTCACTGAATGAACCAAATATACTGTGAACCAAAGTATATTTATACTTTGATTTATTTATATATTTATATATATTTTTATATATTTATGCATTTATTTTTATATATTATACAATGAACCAAATATACTGTGTAACATAGTGTGATTTTTTAAAAAATTTATATGTATCCAGTACATTTAATAGAGAAATGTATGTTTTTATTCAACTGTGTTTTCTTAGTTTTTAATTGTTTATATTTTCAAGTATTAAATGTACAAAATAGTTAAAAAAAAACAAAAACAAAACAAAACTCAAGCACTTTAATGCCCTTATCTTTCCTCAAGAAAGGGCATGATTCACTATTTACCACTCTCTACCTCATCTCCTGCAAAAAAAGAGATGTTTGATTGGATCCAAGACTATCCATTCCTCAAATTACTCCCAAATATAGCTTTCAGGATAATAGGAACCTCATGGCACTTCTCAACTCCCCTCTATTTTTGTTGTTTAATTTTTTAGGAAAATTATCATAGAATTAGAGGAATGAAAAAGTAATTGACCATTCTAGCCAAACCACAACCATTCTTATTTTACAAGTATCTGTAAGAGGCTACTACAGAGCTCTTCAGAACCTCTCACCACCCACCATTCCTTCTTAACTAGAAGATTAAGTCAATTTATTAAACTTTAAAAATATTAGTTGTTAAATCTGATGATACTATATGCCCATTAAAAACAAAGCCCCTAATTTATGCCTTATCAGAATGCAAAGGTAAACTAAATCTCTCACGTCACAGAACGCAATAGCTAGTAGGGACCTGAAAAATATCTAGACGAACTCATTCATTTTATATATAGGAAAACTGATATCTAACAAAAGCAAGTGCCTCTTCCAGGATCTCAGAGCTGGACAGTGACTTAAAGTTTCTTCAGACATTCTAAAAAGTTGTATAAAGAGAGGAAGGAGTAAATCCCAGGAAAAGAAATCCATATGCAGCCACTTAGGGAAAATACAATGAGTGGAAGACCTTGTCTTCAGGTTTCATTTCTCAAAAAGCATTTAAGTCTTTTAAGCTACATTTGGCCATCTTTGCCCTGTCCTGCTGGGAGGGCCTGGCAGGCAAACATCTTCCCATCCCTTTTCCCACAATGTAGTCTGCACATGGTTCATTAAGCATCTGTGTAATACTATGAACTCAGGCTGAGCTGCACTTCATTTTGTGTTTGAACTGAAAGTGACAATCAATGAATGGATTCTGCGGCTCGGAATGGGTTGAACAGCCCCAGCGCGGGCGGCCTCAGGTCACCTGGCGCTCCGCAGTCACAACACACATCGTTGCCAGTCATCCTCTGCACTTCTGAGATGATCTCTTTCGTCAGTTCTTGGACTATGTTATTTTCTCCAGTGCTGTCATCTCCCTTAAAGGCATTGTTTAAAGCTTCCTCTTTGCTGTTCTGCAGCACCGACATCCATCTAGAATACAGCAAAGTTGTGTTAACTCCCGAGAACTGCTAAGTCCCAGCTCAAAGTCCCAGCTCCAAATAACTTACATTTGACATTCCTGCTCATCTTCTGCTTGGAAGTGGTACGTTCTGTCATCTGCACAGCAAGAGGAATCTCATCAGTTGTGAGCCCAGACACTAATCCATACGCAATTCCAAAAGAAAGTGCTTTATAATTAACTGCAGGAATAATCTTAGCTCTCTGCTAGGCAATTAACGATTTCTATAAAATCAAGCACTCCCTCATGTCCTTCAAATGTCTGCCCTTGCTCAGTAAGTGTGGCTTTGTAATGCAAATTGATACACCTGCCCTATTCTGCCATTTAAATCTAAAAACATGCAGTTTTCCAAAGCTGAAGCTATTCAATGAGGAACATCATCTTTTCAAAATCTTTATTTTGAAAACTTGCTACAGGGTTGGCCCTAAAAAAACAACTGTTAAAGCCCTTTGAATAATAAAAGACTTTTCTAAAGCAAATATCTTAGTCCTTTTCTGGCCTTCTTAGGAAAAAAACATTGTGAAAAATCCTAAATACAGCTGAAGCAATAGAATACTGTTAAATAATGATCCAGTGTAAAATCTTACATTCACATATAGCAGGTGTCAGCAACATTTACAAACGCTGTGCCAGACTGCCTACCCCTGGGTGTGTGCACAGGAGCAGTGGGAGGGCATGGGGGGAGGCACTGAGGACACAGCATCATCCTGTACTGTCCCTGCCCCAAGTGCATCACCTCAGCCTGCTCAGGAGAAAACATCAGAGCAACCCAAACTGAAGACATCTCACAAAATAACTGATCAACACCCTTCAAAAAGTATTAAGGTCACGAAAGACAAGGAAAGACTACAGGGATAAACTGCAGGAGACTAAGATGAAATAACGACTAAATACAATATAGAATTCTGAAATAGGAACAAGACTTCCAGAGAAAAAGTGATAAAATTTGAATAAGCTCTTTAGTTGATAGCATCACATTAATGATACTTTCCTGGTTTTGATAACCCTGAATATAGTTGCTAATATGGATTATGGATAATTATACTAAGAGGTTAACATTAGGGGAAGTTGAGTGAGAGATAAGGAAGTTCTTGGTACTATTTTTATAACTTTTCTCTAAGACTAAAACCAGTTCAAATTAAATTTAAAAAGCAAAAAAGAAAAGGAAGGAGATCCAGCTTCTCCAGATGGCAGAGCAACAAGCAGAGACTCTGCTCATAGGGATATACAATAAACATCTGTGCCCCTAAAAGTGAATTAACACATCATCCTCCAATAGCAGAATTATATTCCTGAAAACACTTTGATTCTTACAAATTAGACTATTCTTGGTGAGTTGTCTAGGAAGAGGCTAAGGCCCAGAGACATTAAGTTGCAAAACGGAACAAAGCCATTGGCAGGGAATTCGGGTATTTTTTCTACTATACCACCCCACCTTTTCTTCTTCCTCTTCTTTTTAACACCAGGGGGAATGGAACTAAATCCCCTCTATTCTCACCCTGTTTCTGATGAGAGAAACAGGATTTAAGAGAACTCCTTCAAGTTTAGAAAAATGAACTTAATTTTGTGATCCAAATGTTACTTGGCTGAGCCAGGCTGACCTATCAAAGTCTAGCCCAGGTGCTAGAAACAGAGACGCAAGGTCACTCTCACTTTTTGCTGCTCCCAAGTCCCGCCGTGATGTACACAGCCTTATCTGGAGTACAGCCTGGCAGGGAACAGCTACGCCACCCAAGCCCTTCAGCTGGAGCATCTGCTGGGTGGATATGAGAGTATTCCGGAAGCAGTGGTGGTGGCAGGGAGTGCCAGAGGCCTTCATCTAGCACCGAGCTACTGCATGGCCAGACCAGGCACAGCTCGAGCAGAAAATGACAGGAGACCGAGGGAGGAACCCAATTCCTTTGGCTAATTCTCAATTCTAGCATGTGAACACTGGAGAAGCAGTGGACAAACCTCTGTGCAAACTTCCAAATAAGAATCTTCTCCTTCACAGACTCTCCATCAAGATATCTATAAGCATAAAAACAGTGTCTAGCCAGCTTCAACTGTGAGGGAAAAGAAAAGCAGGAAAATATAGTAGAGACAATGAGGGCCACTAACGGGACTTATGGTGGTATTGAAAAGGCTACTTCTCTGAGTCCAAAGCTCTGACTCCAAAGGGAACACTAATTTACTGTGTGGACCTGGAAAAGTCTCCTCCCCCCTCTGGGCTTTATTCATTCATTCATTCATTCATTCATTCATTCATTTTTTTATATTATGGAAAGTTTATTCAAAATTCAGAACTCATCATTTAAAGGCCCATCTGAATGTGCACCATTCCTCCATAAAACAATTTCCAAAATAGTCAACTGTCAAGAATGACTGACATGGATTTGTTATTGTTGTCTAAGAAATAACTATCTTTCCCTCCAGACTTTTTCTTCCCAGGAAATAAATATGTTTTTCCCATCTCTCCCTCTCTCACACATGCATGTGTACGCACACACACAGGATTCACCGTATCAGTGGCAAAGCTTTTCTTGGATTAGTCATATTGGAAGGAAGAAAGAAGTTTGGCAAACTTATGAAATACCTAATTCCAAAGGAAAACATATACATCCTTATCTCAATCATGTATAGTGTATGATTATATAAAATGATTGGAATTACTGAGGTGGAGAGATCTTTCTACTTGCTAACAGGAAAGACATTTTCCACATCATACAGACTATATGAATAGACAATCAAACTCTACAATCTCCTACTTTTTCCCAAAGCTGGAGGTGGAAATTGTACTGGGGAAATTTAAAAGATACTTCTCTGACTTTTTGTTTATTCATTATCTCTTTTGGCACATTGTGACAGTTTGAATTTGGTGAATCCCAAAAAAAGACTAAGTTCTTAAACTAATTCATTTCTGTGGGTGTGGGGCCCTATGTCAGTGAGGTATAACCCAGGTTGGGTCTCCATCCTCTTACTGGAGCCTTATATAAATGCAGACACAGAGAGAAAGAGACAGAGAAAGGAAGCTGCTATTTAGACCCAGCCAAGTGAGAGGGAGGACTCGAGGATCGCTAGCAGCTGAAGCTGAAGCATTAAGCCCCCAAGAGGCTGGGCCCAAGGAGCCCAAGGCTGAAGAGACGAGCCATATGCTTGATAGCCCATAGCTGGACTCAGGAAGAAAGCAAAGCAGCCGAGACCGAGAGAAAAGGCTCAGAAAGGGACAAGCCCTATGCCTGGTCGCCCACAGCTGGGCTCTGGGAGACAGTGAGCCCAGAGGGGAAAGCAGGGACCTCAGCAAAGATTGGCCGTCATCTTGCTTTGCCATGTGGCAGGACACCAGGATCACCAGTAGCTGACTGTGGTGAGAAAGCATCTCTCCTGATGCCTTTATTTGGACATTTCATGGCCTCAGAACTGTAAGCTGTTACCCTAAATGCCCATTATAAAAGCCAACCCATTTCTG
This sequence comes from Cabassous unicinctus, assembly GCA_029593785.1. Taxonomy (NCBI): domain Eukaryota; kingdom Metazoa; phylum Chordata; class Mammalia; order Cingulata; family Chlamyphoridae; genus Cabassous; species Cabassous unicinctus. Next base: position 14,613 of record JAQZBX010031858.1, read on the forward strand.
GTACTTTGCATCGGCAGCCCTGTGGCAAACTAAGATACACATCAATATTGAAGACACTCTGAGTGCCAGGTACAATAATAATTTAAAAAATTGATACACAGAAACAGTTTCTCCCAAGAGTCAAATTTCTGACTCTTAATGTAAATTAGACTGAAACTAAAGTCATGGTTCCTGACAATTTCTGGACAGCCAAAATTTTCAACCCTCTCTATTTTTTAATTGCACCCTATTTCCTGGGCTGACTGGCCAGAATGAAAAGTTGGTTAACATTTCACTTGATAGCCTTATTTAGATTTAGGTAGGCATAAATTTATGAAATTACATATGTATTTTTTCAGACAGTCTTATTCACATAACATACTATCCATCCTCTGGGCTCCATTTTACTCAGGGGACCAACCTAGATCACTTTAAAATCCTCATGTACCTTCTAACCCACTTAAGATGGCTGTGTGATTCCAGGATAATGGCTCAGAGTTGAAAATGCTCCCAGAAGTACTGACCCTGCCACCGACACTCTGTAGCCTTGGGAATGTCCTCCTTGAGAAATCCATCCCCATTTGCATGTTGATTAGAATGTGGAAATCCCTGTTTGAGAGAAGGAATGGTAAAGAAGGATCTTACAGGGAAAAATCTGAAGTCAACCAGTCATTTTGTTACTCTCAGGCTCTGCAGGCAGAAGCCAGGGATGGCTATACAAGGTGAAGGAAAGGAGGGGCAACTCCTGGGTGCCTGGTAGGTGCATACCTAAGAGAGTATCCTCACTGCCCATCATGGAGCTTGAGTCTGATTTCCCCAGCAACCCAAATAAGCTTAAGAGCTAGAAGGGATCTTGGCCATCACTTGTGCCACCAGACAGGTCAGTGGGTAAAGGAAGAATCTGAGAGGGGTAAAAACAACTTCTCATGAGTCAGACAGAATCAGACCCTGGACCCAAGTTCCCCAACTTTTCAGGATGCTCATCAAATTAGGGCTTTTACTACTCTGCAATGTAATCTTTCACAATTCTCTGGAGGTGTTTGACAGAACTCAAACCTACATAATAACACTGTAATGAATATTTTCACAGCAAATACTCCTAGTGGATTAACACCTTTTGAAAACTAGCTGAGGAGGGAACACTTGTAGGCTTGGGATTCATTTTACCCACTGGGGGGAGGCCAAGCAGAAAAGGAGAAGAGCTGAGAGTGCTTCTCAAAGCAGACAACAGTTACTGGCAAATTTATAACAGTGACTCAAACCAGATTCAGTAGGCGCTCCTGGCTATCAGAGGTTAAAAGCCTTTACCCTAAAGATATTTATTATGCTTTAGACACTAGAGCAAAGATACTGATGGAATCTTGGGTAAATGTCAGTTAATCATAATCAGATTTACACAAAACCACTTTCCCACATATCTAAGGAATGTGATAATTCATGCCTGGTAGGTTAAAAAAAAAAAAGAACTCTAACTTTGCATATTTACTATCTACCTTTCCTCCTTGGTGACTGACACATTGTTAAGAAAGTGTAGGCTGGGGAATATGCTAGAGCTGTTTGCAAGTCTAAAATAAATGCTTCTGTACATATGGTATCTCGTCTGGGGTCTCCCTGGAGTGGCTGCTGGAGGTGACTAGACGGCAAGCTAAGGGAAGTGTGTGCATCTAACTCCATATGGTGTGCAAAACTCAGTCAAGCTTAGTTAACTAGCAAACGATAACCACATACTAAAGGGCAGTTTCACTATTACAGTAACACATTGGTTATTAAGGGGTTTAGGGTTATTTCAGAAAATAGGAAGGCCTAAAACCCTCCAGATTTTCCCTAGCCACTGGCTGACAGCATCCAGATTATACCAAGTTTTATCTCTCTACCTAAACATTTTTATTGCTATTTAGAGGCAGTAACCCCCTAACAGTGATCATACTTCAAACTATGGTCAGTTCTCAACATTTTACAACCTCTTGTATGAGCTAAAGATTTGTGTGCAAGCTTTAAGAAGGGATAAATGCTTTGTGGATCTTAGTAGACCACAAAGTAGATTTTTATTTTACAAATCAGTCTAGAATCTTAAAAGCAGATCAAACAATACCCAAACTCTTTCCATGCATCACACTGCTCTACCCTCCTCTACAGCTTCCTGCACTGTAGATTAAAAAGGGGTCTTGGGGAAGAGAGCAATGGTGAACCACTGTGGGCCTCAGTCTCCTCACTTAGCAAAATGGAGATAACAATTACCTCACAGGTTTGCTGTGAGCATTGAAAAATAGAATAAATTAGTACCTCGCCCTCAATAATACAATTCAACAAAGACTTTAAAAGACAGCCACTCCATGCTCAGGGACCCCAAGACAAGTAAGAAAGGGCCCATCTTCCTAAAATCCAGTTCGGCATTTTCCTCTATAAATAGAACTCTTGGGCCCAAATCCCTAGTGACTGTCTTTTCAAACGGGAGACTGGCCCCCTTCCTTCACCCAAAAATGCAACCCTGTCACATAACTGCCAAGAAAAATAAGGTTATCTTATTTTCTTTAAGAGACCCACTAGTCCTTTTCTTTTTCTTGGGGGATGCTGGGTAAATATTCACCACAATAGATGGTTCCATGGTGATAATTTTGTGCATGCCACACATTAAACAAAACAAAACAAAACAAAACAAAAAACCACACAAATAGAAAGCAAATTTTATGGTGGGGTAGATAAAACAATTTCAAAATACAAAGTTTCAAGGGATATACTGCAGACCTTATCATTTTAGTTTTATATCATTTCTAACATTACCCAAATTATGGAAGCTTTTGAGAAGAGAATTATGCTTTTTTTTTTTTTAATATCAGAAGGAATTTAAGGCTTGAAGTTTCATCTAATATAATCTCCTTGTTTACAATGGGAAAACTGACCTCGGAGAGTTGAGATGGTATATCTAGCTTTATAGAGCAATGAGAAGCAGGGACAGTCCTCAAAGTCAAATCTTAAACTGGAGAGATTGGCAAGCCAGCAATTAGTAATAGAAATGGAAGGCATATATGTCACTAGAAAATAAGGCATTTCTCTTCAAAAACCTACTTTTCAAAATGCATTGGTTGAAGTGGAATTGATGCCCTAGAAGAGAATCTAACATAATTTCTCCTGCCCCACCTCTATGGTACAACATCTCAGAAAGAACCTACGTGAAATAAGGTCAAAACATTTCTTCTCCTCAGGGTTGGTCTTCACTTGGCAAGTTAAAAGGTTGAGCTTTGCAGGGGGACGGTTAGCCTGTTTAAAAAAAAAAAAAAAAAAAAGACGTGAATGGGAAAAAATGTACAATTATACAGCATCATTCCTCATTAAAATATACCAAGAACAGGCTTTTTATTAGTTTGCAAAGATAGCTTCTGAAGGCAGATTTTACCTAGGAAGGCATAATAGAAGCCTTGAAACTTGGCTCTACAATAGAGCAGCTGTCCCTCCCTGCACAGAGCACACTCAGTGGCCCACACAAACCACCCAGACGCAGGGACAAGGATTGTCCAGATTTGTGATCTGTGGCAGGGGCCCCTCTGAGGTCAAAATGCTCCACAGCTAAAGGTCCAAGGTCCTGATTCCCAATGATGACACAGACTGTTTGCAGGATGACCTGGGCACCCAGCTCAGCTTCTCAATGAACTTGAAAGAGTTGTTCTGAGTGTAAACAATGACTTCCAGGGAAAGGGCTCTCAGAGTACACAAAAAAGGCAAAGAAATAATTTTCTCTAAATGAAGACAGAGAATAGACTCATATTTCTGGAATTAAAAAAACCATTTAAGTTTCAACAAAACACACCTCATTCACATATCTACCCACACACACACATAAACACATAATATTTGTGAAAGATAACATATTTTTGTGAGAGAAATTTCAAAAATGGCAATTTTAATCACACTTTCAAGAAGTATCATAATTAGTCCATAAAAGCAAAGGTCAGAGGTAAGACAATAATGTAAGAAAAATAACTTCTGAATGGCAAAATGCCTCTCAGAAATTTTGGCGTTATCTCCAAATATGAATGGGCTTATCTTACCCACCTACCCCAAGCTGCTAAGTGAAAGATCAAATAAAAACAAAACTTTAAATTACTCTTGTTCACCATTTCCCACAGTCACCAGCAGCTTCAGGATACTGATCAAGCTTGGGTTATGGATTAACCCAGATACACACTTACGCCTACACATCTGGGGAGAACTGTGAGACCCTCATGAATGTACGGCCCAGAATATTTTCACTAATTCTCACAAGGGGAGGAGAGAGAAATAGAGAAGGAGGGAGGGTAGATTCCACTAAAACTGGGAAGATACTTGCAGTGTGAAAGATTTGGGTCTGACAAAAGGAAGTCTGGAAGCAGAAGTTGGATAAACAAGGTTATCCTAGACTTTCCCGGTTCATGGCTGTACTGACCACATTTCCTTTAGAGAAGTCCCTGGATCTCTTCATAGCCTGTTGATACCTAGCAGAATTCTCTCGATCATCAGAAATCAGTTTTAGAAGATTCCAAACTTGGTAAAATCTTGCGACAGCTCCAAGTAAAAGCACCACCAATTTCGGACCTTTCAGGAGGATTGCTTTGGCTTGCCAGGTAACCAATATATCAAATGATTTATTTTCACAATGACATGCAAGAGGTTACACCACGCCACTTTAACATACTGTGACCACACACTGTAAAGAGGCATTTTTTAGATGAGGTTCCTGGGTTACTTCTACATTGTTGGTGCCCACTGAGTCTTAAGATTCAGGAGCAGTAAAAGGGGACAGTGTACTTTGATAAATACAGAAACACTCTCATGGACAAGAAGATGATTTTGAATAACAATAATAAGCTACATTTACTCATATTATTAATATTACGTGCTATTATTGCTAGAATTATAGCAGGTGCTGGTCTAAGCTTATGAATACACTCATTTGCTTTTCCTAACCATCCTTGAAGGTAGGAACTACTCCAATTTTAAAAATAAAGAAACTGGCCTAGGTTGACTAAATAATTTGATCAAGTTATACAGCTTGGAGGCAGTGAAGCCAGGATTTGATAAAGGCACCCTGGCTCCAGAGGCCAGGCTCTTAACTACCGCACTCTCCTGCCCTCTGCATGAAAATACCCAAAAGGTGGGGTTATTTACCTTGATTTATCTTTACATATCTTCTAGAATAGTAAAGAATCACAATTGGAAGTATCCCCCCTTTCTCCCTCCCCATCCCCAAATTGTATTCTTTCCCCCTCTAGTATGGGGAAAATTCATTCTCTAGTGAGACAATCACCACCAAAGACAGATTTTTTTTTTAACTTTAAATTATGAAATGACAATGTTAAGAATGGGTACACAAAACATAAGCTGAGAATCTTAGATCTTAAGCAACATCAGCTAGTCTAAAGTTTACATTAATAATTGTTTGCTATTCATATTCAGTATTAGCTGACAGAAAAAGCTGTAAGAAAAATTCATGGGAAAAAATAATTTTTTTTTGTTTTTAAGAGCCACATTGAATATTTATTCCCAATGTATTTTTTTTAACAAATCAGTTTTATTGATACATATTAATATAGCATACAATTCATCCAAAGGAAAATAAATTTTTAAAGAGAAGTTGTAGGTTTACAGAAAAACCATGCAGAAAGGAGAAAATTTATCCATAAATTCCTTCCCTGCTGCAATTTGTAAAATACAGTATCATTAAATTCAGCTATAGAATAGGTGTCTCTAATTCACTAGATACTAGTGTTCCTCAAGAACCTAATAAGAGAAGCCCTTAGTTTAGCAGAAAACTTGGGAAAGAATGGAAGAAAAGACCCTATACATTCTGAGTGTTTGCCATGAAGGCAAGTGGTTCTCCCATGTTAATCATTCGATTCCATTTTCTCCCAATTTGTCAGATCTTTAAAAGGAAGTTTGTATTTAAAAGGAAGTTTTAGGTTGTATAAGAATCAGTAGACATTTGTTCCATCTTTGCACAGTCCCCAGCCTTTGGTGATGTAGCAATGCTATGAATTTGGCAAAGAGGTTAACTCATTAGGATTATTTTGTTCCAAGGATCACTTTCTCCTAGTGCCAGAAAACAAAATTAGTCTTGGCTAACAGGGAATACCAATTTAGGCTTTCAGTAAATTAGCCCCCAGATGTCATCATTATCCTTCTGCTGGAGGGAGCAATCTGACAATTTCATTTTCCAAAGGCAACCAGCTTCCTGGGAAGGTTTTTCCTATAAGTGCAAATACACACTGTGATTCCACTTCCTGCCAAAAAGAAGGGGGGATGCATCTCTCCATTCTCTTTCTTGGTATAGGTTAATTCACATCACCACATGTGAACATTCTATAGATGCAGTAGTGAAGAGAGGTATGCAGGTTTCTGACTTCCAGAGTACACAGAACAACAAACAGGGAAAGGAGAGAAAGAAGTACTAGGCAATCAAAAAGAGTTGCTAAGCTAACTTCCTCATTCTCCTGGCAAGGCAGTGGCCTAGAGGACCCAATCCCACCTGCTACCCATCCTGGCTGCAGCAAACAATGGCTGTTTCCAGCAGCTCCTTGCCCACCCAAGCTGCTAGAGCAGGATGAGGCATCCAGAGTGCAGAGATTCCCTAGAGAGGATTTCTCCTCTAAATGCAAAGCACTTACTAAATATGTACGTTGTGTGACAAGCTGAGCTGTCAGCATCCTACTGAAGCTAGTTATAACTGCACTATCTACCAAAAAAAGTAAAGGAAAGTAAGTCCTCATGTCTTTTGAGAGGATGCTCAAGCGATGGAGGCGACTTGAGAGTTTATGGTGTCAGCAAAGGATCACTAGATCTATTTTTATTTTTGCCATGGAGGGAGACCCATTCATTAGCTTTAGCTGAGTCCCTGGGTGTAGAAGAGTACTCTAATGACGCAAATCTACCAAATGACTACAGAGCTGTAAAAGAGACATGAAATGAAATTTACCCTTATTTTATGACATTATGGCATAGAGGCAGTAAACCTGAGTTAAAACAAATAACTGTAGCAGAAAACAATTTAAAAGTAAACCACAGAAGCACAGGTGTTTAACTTTGCTTGACTTTTTTTTTTTTTTTAAGAGTTATTTTATTTATTTATGCCCCCTCCCCTCCTCATTGTTTGCAGTCGCTGTCGGCTCTCTGTGTCCATTTGCTGCGTACTCTCTGTGTCTGCTCATCTACTCTTTAGGAGACACTAGGAACCGAACCCGGACCTCCCATGTGGAAGAGAGATACTCAATCACCTGAGCCTCCTCAGCTCCCTGAAGCACAGGTGTTTAGATCAGGAAAGGAACCAGGCCATTATCCAGTCTAACACTCTTAATTTTAAAGCTGAGTAATGGCTAAATAAATTTGCTTCCCTTGGTCTATAGTACTTATGTATCTATCTATATGGAAAGAACATTACATCAGGGTCCACACTGCATGGCCCTGTGAGACAGCTGGTGATCATAAGGCCAGCAGAAGTTGGTTTTTGGAAAGGAGCAACAATATTTATTTGCCTAGTTAAGAGATACATTAAATCCCCTAAGCCAGAGATCCTCACAGACTACAGTTGGTATGTGTTAGTTCTATAACCTCTCTCCCTTCCCATAAAGGAATGAGAGAAAATAAAGTGACCTCCAGGGGAACACAATCCATGCCATAGTGACACATCCTTCAATTAGATGTTTGCTCACAAATCCTGAGAAGGGAGGTTTCCCTGGAACCCACTTTGAGTGATGACCTTTCCATAGGTGCGTGAAAAGCCCGTCTGGGCTCCCCACTGCTGTGTCTCTCATTAGGAAACACTCAGGGTCCTCTCCACTACCGTCCACTAATATCACCGAGGGTGCTGATGTGCAAGTAGCATTAGGCCTCCTGCTTGGGGAAAAGAAAAGCAAGTCATCATCAGAGCTCTCATGAACAAAATAGGAAACAACTCGGCCTTTTCAGTTTCAAAAATGTCTACCAACATACATAGTTTTCACCAGATCCTGGCACACCAGGTGAAGTGATGATATGCCTAATGCCACTGTGGAAAAGAATACTACAGTGTGGAGAGCTGTGTTTGTAGCTGTGATTAAAATTCCTAGTCCTTACGATTAAACTTTTTTTTTTCCTTCATTTTCTTCATTAACAAGGAGACCTTGACATGTCATTTAACTAATCTGTGCTCATCTATGTATCTTTCAGAACACTGGAGAAACAACTGAGTTTGTTTTTAGGATTAAATGAGATAAATGTGCCTGGACAGAATTTTTTAAAGTAATGCTTCCATAATTTGTTAAGTTGCTTTTGGTCTGTTATTTTATTTTTTGAGGTTGAAATAAAGTTTACTTAAAAAATTTTCTTAAAAAAAAAAGCTAGATCAGTAAGTAATTCTACTTTTATCTGTTTTTTAATAGGCTCAACATCCCATGGCCCAGGGCTGGGGTGTGCAAGCTGTTTTCTTACATGGGCTCATACAAACAGGACGACAGGAAAAGGGCTCAATCAAGGTTGGGCCCTCGTAGTCGATTTCTATACTAAAAGTACTGAAATCTCTGTTCTCTTTCTGATTTCTGATTCCCAGAGTCCTGACCGATTTTCCTTAAGGGAAAAGAGAGTTACAAGGGGAAAGGTGAAATCTTCCCAAGTGAGATGTTAAATTCCCAGAGAGAAAGTTCTGTGTTTTGTGTGTCTGGAAGTCACAGGCTTCTAAGTAAAGACAACCTGGCTCATCGGTTATTCATGACAATACGAGGTAGTGGAAGGTAAGGCTGTCTCTGGCTAAAAAAGCAGAAACAGGGTGCAGATGCACCATAATGAGGTGGAACCCAAACAAGCTTTTCTCAACAGGGAACTGTTTAAAATACATACCTCATACCGTAAACAAATATAAAACAACTTTGTTCTCTCACTTAGCTTCCCAACACACACACACACACACACACACACACACACACACACACCCCTCTCACTATAGCAGAGACCAGGAATTAAAAGAGAATACTTACGGTACCATGGGATATGGTCAGAAAACCATTTTTAACTGAGCATTTCCTTTTCTGCCACACTTTTCTGATTCTTATGGATAAATGGGAAAAATAAGAATTTAGAAATTTTGGATATATGAGATAATGAACACAGCGTTTAAATTCTATTAACACCATCTAACATACCCATCGCTTTTCTTGTAGAGGTTGCCATTTCGTTCTGTCCCATGTTCTTTGTTTCCCTGAGGCTGATGTAAGCTATAAGCTGTACTCTGACGAATTTGTGAATCCTATAAAATGGTCAAGAAGTTATTTTTAATGCTGTCCTGATCCCAATTTTTTAAAAAGCAGTACACAATGGAAACTTATACCCTTAGAAAAAAATTTTTTTTAAAGATTAAGTAAAAAAATTTCTCCTCACCACATCACAAAAGGGACATAAAATTCATATCCAGGAACTCTTAAGTGCCATTTATTGGGCTGGAAAAAGAAATGTCAAAAATGAGTATCCTCAAACTTGCCTGAAGAATGAGCCATTTGAATGTTTCAAGGCTTTGCTGAATTATGAGCCTTATATTCTGATATTATTGGCAAGAAGCTCCTGGTATGGCAAAAGCAGCCCTCAAGAGGGAAGGTACCATGATACGTAGAAAAAGCAAGGGCTTTGGGGCAAAAAAAACCAAAATGTTCTGCTTCTCACTATAGGCAAGTTACTTATTTTTTTCTGCCTCAGTTTCCTCATTTGAAAAATAGGAAAACAATGTCCTGTAACAACAGTAAGTAAAAATAAGGTCTAAGGAAGATTAGATGTGTAACTGCCTGGAACAGAACAGGTATTGAACGAATATTCATTTCCTAATCCTATCAAACTCAAGTAGAGAAAGAGCTGTGGCAATGAAGCTAATTGCTTCAGACCACTGACTAGGGGAAATCTCAGTCACAGGGAAGTCCCATCCATATGGCCAGCTCATGCTCTGGTTAAGTCCACCAAAAGTGGGAAACCCCAGCTTGTAAACTTCTTAAGGACAAGAACCTTCAGTGAATCCCCAGGGCTTAAGTGCAGTGTCTGGCATTTAACAGGTGCTCAACGTAAGTTTTTAAAGCCCTGAAGGGAGTAGGCAGAGATGACCTTTCTAGTGGCTGGGAATTCTGGCATACCTAAAGAAAGGGGGAGATAGATATGAACAAACAATTCACAGGACAAACAGGCAAGGACTAAGATCTGCCTCTTTTTTTAAAAGATTTTTGTTTTATTTATTTCTCCCACCCCTCCCTCACCCCCTCCCCCAGCCCCCGACTCGCTGTCTTGCGCTTGCTGTCTGCCTTCTGTGTGTTCTTCTGTTTCTGCTTGTCTTCTCTTTAGGCGGCACTGGGAATCGATCTTGAGTCCTTCCAGAGTGGGAGAGAGGCGCTCAATCTCTTGCGCCACCTCAGCTCCCTGATCTGCTGCATCTCTTATTGTCTCCCCTCTGTGTCTCTTTTTGTTGCATCATCTTGCTGCGCCAGCTCTCTGCACAAGCCAGCACTCCTGTGCAGACCAGCACTCCGCGTGGACCAGCTCTTCACTCAGGCCAGCTCGCCTTTCACCAGGACCTCCTATATGGTAGATGGGAGCCCAATCGCTTGACTCACATCCGTTTCCCTGCCTGTATCTTTATTAGTCCCTCATCCTCCTATGATCCAGTTCGTTTTTAATGTAAGAAACAGACACACACTGAAATCAAGTGGCTCAAGATACAAAGCTTGCTAAAGCCAGAGCATAGAGGGCTCCCACTTTAGTGCTCCTTCCATTATACCATGCTGCCTCACCAGAGGATGTCCTAGAAAACTAAATCTAGCCTCATTCCAATACCAAAAGCTGAACACCCTTGGGGAAACTAAGTACATGCCCACACAATTAAAGAGCCAACATATGAAAATCAGTGTGATTCAAACTGAGAATACAGGTATTCAAGGACTGAACAGTCAAATGAAGAAAATCACAGGAGAGTTTGGAAGAAGTTTCAAAGGTGAAGGCACTGGTAAGAGAATAAGAGGACATTCAAGGCAAAGGGAACACACATATAAGACATGGAGAGGGGAAAGAGAAAACTGTGGTGGTGGAGCTGAAATGGAGGGCTCATCCAGGTAAATAAGGAAAAACACTGTAGCTAAGAAAAAGTGGGTCAGGTGTTAGAAAGGATTGATAGGCTGGAGTAAGAGTTTCAACTCCATTTAAAAGCAACCGTGAACAAATTGGATCCTTGACAGTTTGAAAAAACAGACTATCCCAAGAGCAAGGCAAAAGATGAATCAACCTAAAGAAGAATCTGGAGTCTAGAGAACCAAGCGAGAGGCTTCCTGGGCAATCCATGCTCAAGGTAAACATCTTACAGTGAGTCAGAGGTGCTTAATCTTCTGGAACCACAGATTCCCTTCGGGAGCCATTAACCCTTCTCCTTGGAAAAATGCTCTTCTGTACAAAATTGTCGTATATTACTGGGGGTGGTAGTAGACACCCCTGAAGCTAAGAACCCCTAGTCTAGGAAGAAAGAAGTGTCAGGCTCTGGTGATGCACTGGAGCTGAAATGGGTAAAACAGAACAA